>LUCM01010044.1:0-13127 GCA_008360955.1 Fasciolopsis buskii
ACATAGAAGTACCTACTCGTCAAAGAATGCGAAACCCAAGTTCCTTAACGAGCCTCCGATTCCGAAAGCCTGCGCCGCTGTCCTGTTAGTGGGTTCTATCAACCAGCCCCTGAAAGCGTCAAGCACTAATCCTCATTGGCCGTAGCTATGCATGGCTAGAAAGGAACACCAAAAACCTCAATGCAAATACAGCCGATATTCCTGGAATTTTTTTAATAGTGTGCATAATTCTTGACATCCGCTAGGCATGCGCAGGGCAAGAATTAAAGATCTTCCTAATGCGCACTTCCCATAAATGACGCGGGTGTTGTCCTATTTGATGTCAGAATTTTTTGTGTTCTGTCGTAGTATGGGTCTGGAACAAGGGTGGTTGCACGGCAGTCCTGAGCTATTAATGACGGTGTTTTGGTCAGTCGTAATGGTTCTTTTGAAGGGAAGCATCTTCGAAGATGCAGAATGCAGTGGTCTGGTAGGACAGCTGGTACAGTGAACAAAGGATAAATGTCACTATTATGCCCTATTTTTGGAACTTGTCTGGCAGCACATGCGATTGGGATCATTTATAGCGGGTGTGGTAACCACCATCGATTTTTTCACATCAAATAGCCAGAAAATGCGCCACTGAAATGAGTCGTCCATGGCAGGGTGGCCCGGATGCTGGGACAGGAGCTGACGCCGGCGGACCTAAGCAGGCGAGAAAGAAAAAGCGTGATAATGCTAAAATTATTAATTTGTGTTTGAGAAGAATGATAAAAATATATACCACAGTATTTTCTACATTTTTCTACGGGAGTCTGATGTCCTTTATAAATGATTTGACAGGCAATGGAGTCGTGAAACAAAGGCATGTCTTCGGTTCCAAGAAAGTTTCTGAAGAGTGGCGACTTTTAATCTTTTTCGATCACGGCCGTTCCAATTAGTGGACATCCGGTGTGTCTGTGCTGGCGAGACTAGACCAAGGCATTCATGCATGAATGAATGAAATTTATTAGTTGCTATCTGCATCTCGCTTGATTGGAAGAAGTAGTCCCAATTAAAACTGCGGAACAGACTTGGCAGGCGATCCCAGTTTTCACTGGAGTTATGCCTAGGGATTGCATATGAGATGCTACTTTGGGTAGGTGATATGAATTTTAACTTGACGGCCACCTCCACGGAAGCTAATTTCAATGGATGTCGGGACATGCGTTAATCCATTCGCGAAAATTAGCTCTAGGATATTTCGGTTTCCTAATCGGTCAGACGTGCTTTATCCAATCTCCATACTAAGTATTAGAAAAACAAGGGAGCAAATAGTCAGGAGCAGTAAAAGTTGGCCGGCAAACGCCGACGGCGTTTAGTAACTTCGGAAGCAGTAAAAGAGGAAAGATAGAAAATTTCGTCAGTTGTAAATATGAAATCGCTGCGACAATGTCCTGATGGGCGGTACAGGCATCCCGTCAGGAGGTTTTCGCTACCAATTTCAGCCCCGTGTCATAAGGTCTGTCTGACTCAAGACAGCTGGGGGTCTTTGGAACAATGAGACTGGCATTGAATTTCGCACACAGGAGAGGCAGCCGCCTCCAGGACGAGAAAAGTGGTGTACTTTTCAGGGTATACTGAAACTGACCCGGTGGTGATTCGCCAATGTCAACTTACGGTGGGCTCGGAACTAGAGGCTGCGTAATGTGATCCTTAAAGGCAACGTTCCTCGAGAAGACAAGTCTTCTTGATTACAAAACTTGACCTGTTGGGGGCTAACTCGCCCATCGAATTAACAATGGAAATTTACGAAAGCATTCATGTACAAACTCAGCCGTTCAGTCATCATAAAAACCCGGGTTCTCGTCTTCGATTCCCACCTTGGGGCTATTATTCTCCCGTTTTTTCCCACAGTTTAACCCCACATTCAAGGGAGCTGATGAGACACCCTCGACTTACGCTGACGCTGATGTTTCACCTAATGCATTGCATGCTACCCTTCATTCTCCTCCTTGCACTTGGTGACTCTCTATCTATCCGCGCCTTCATGCAATGATTTAACTTGGTCAACTTCATTGTCCTGCTCAACTCCACACATCTAGGCAGATTTTGCACATTTCCGTGTTTGTAAGTCCGTAGTAAAATGCATTACCTATGGATTGCTTCTTCATTTTGATGTTACCTGTCTATCGTCCTCCTCCTTTCTCTCCTCCAGATTTTTTTTAGCCAGGTTTGACAACGTTTCATCCGTCATTCATGAATTTCTTTATCAGAGATTACTTCCAGCGAACAATGAATGAACCTGCTAAGTTTTGAACACTATGGTCAAAGCGAGACGATTGTCGCTGTCCTGCAACCGAAGTCTGCACCTACGATGCGCATTATTGACGTAACTAAATGCTGATCACTGTGCTGAACAATAACTTTGATCGCCCGCTGGCAGATAGTTGTTATCTTGACTAATCACCCATTTTCTCTCCATCTTCAACGTATGCACTTCAATGGTTGTGTTACCCTGTTGTAGCGATTCACCACGAAACAAGCGTGTCTCGGAGTTTTTACCAAATATACCATTTTATTAGCAACCCCGGACATCTGCGTTCCATATTCATCCGCTGTGTCCATCGATTCCATCCACTCGCTTCTCATACCACACGCATTAGTTTTGATGACTACCACCAGAACCATTTTATTTTTGCTTCTCCGGAGTGAAGTGTGTCAACCTTGAAGCTTTCACGTTTCCTCATAATCAAGCGTTATAGGCCCAAATGTTACCTAGTCTTCAACATCTGCTTTCCATGGAGGTCGCCACTCTGAAATAATGAGAACTGCACAAAAGTTGACGACCCTTAATGTAATGCAAGCTGAGGCATATGTGTTGAACACGTGCATATACGCAGGCTTCATAAAGAACACTCGACGTCACCTACGCAGCAAAAACGAAGCAACGCAATTGCAGAATTTTATGGGTAGAGGAAGCGAAGTTTGATATGGGCTCAGACGCAGCACAGAGGTAACAGAATTAGTGAAGAATAACAGGGTAACTTTATCTTCATTTTGTTTATCTTGTTCATCAGTGGCTTCAAGTTGTACGCCGGATGAGCCATTGGGAAGATAATCGGTCATTTGCACTTGAAGAAGGTGGAATGGTTTTATCCCTAGGTACATGTTTGACCTCATTTTGTTGGTATCGTTTTTCTCCGCATCGAAGATCTTTTCAGGAAGATCGTTCGGTCGGGTAACTTTCCCGGGGTAAATTGGTCTTTGTCATCAGTCGGAGATTAAATATTATTTTGGAATGAACGCTATAGTTTTCAAGGCTCTAGCTCATTTAGAATCAGTCGACTGGGGCAGATGAAAAAGGGGCGAACGTAAAAACGTGTCACATCTAGTTCGCCGTCTATATTAGCACCTGCGGTTTACTTCTCTCATACAGCCCAAGTAAGATGCGCATGCTCATAATGCGCAATTAGACAAGTAACAAAAATGTCCACATACAAGGAATGAAAAAGTGACCAGGCTAAACTCTAACATAAATAGGAGTTGCAGGAGTGGGCGGTGGGCGCAAAGTATGATTCATGGCAGGTTGACTATTTTGGGGCTGTCATGGTCAAAACAGGTAGCAAAGTATCCTACCGGGACGGGGATGGCTATGAGAGACATTGTTGGAAAAGTGACAGACGAAATTTATTATAACCTGAGACACGTCGTTTACCAAAAAAGTTACAGTCATATCCTGGGGAAAACTAATGAGAATCAAAGGATGATAAAAAGGCACGCAAGAAATGAAAATGTGAAAAATTCACTGTCTGGTGAAGCGTTTGGTTAGAGGCAAGCAGAAATGTAACACCGGCTAGATTTGGACTCTCTTGTGCCAGTGTGCATGGTTCTCATGGGTGGCTTGATTGGATGTCTTCTGGGAAGTTTCGGCCTAGTGCAATAACGAAAAAATGTAGAAAACAAAGATGTACCAACTAACCATTGGAGATAAAACGCAGAGTGAGGGGTAAAGGTGAGGACCGAAATGAGTTGGATGCCAGTACCTAAGAGTGAGCAAAAGCAATCAGATTAGTCATGCTTGAACATGACTGTGCCAGTGGGTGGGGCCAATCTGAGAAATACCTTTCAGTAATGAACGTAACAAGTGTGATCTGACAACCTAGCCACACTTTCAAACCGCTGTAGCCAAGCTGCCCGCCAAATGTATGCCGGACAAAACTCAGAATGCAGCCACTCCTCACATGGAGGGAACCGACGGAGAGTGCGGGGAAAATGCGCCAACACAAACACAGCCATTAAAGATGGATAAAATTAGCGTCATGTTTTCGAAAGCGGTGGCGTTTTGGGCCGGTTGGTAGTTGCAATAGGTCAGTGCCAAAACCGACCAAAGCAGTGACATAAAAGATTGAACGGCTGGGAATCAGGATAGCATCGTCCTGAACAATGTTACTGCTGTCGACACTTAAGTCACATTCCGCTTGTTATGCCGCCAGGCACCACCCGAACAGATTCCACTCCTTAGTGAACCACCAAACCTAACGTTGGGACGCTGCTTCCAGCTCTGCCGTCCGTGCTGACCTGTTTTACAGCTTGAAAGATGAGAAGACAGAAGGATGCGGCATCCCTGAAATTGATTTGTTAATCATATAAATAGACAGACAGGAAACGGTCTAGGTAATACACCATACATGGAACAACACCCGGGCTGCTCGGTATAGCATCTTTGGCACCAAGGAAGCACGCCGCCAAAACCCATAAGCCAAGGGTTTCAGAAGCAGACAGTACTAAGTGGCAGAGTTTTTACAGAATGGAGTAGCATGTGCAAATTTCGAAAGAAAAAAGATGACGAAGAGAGTGCGCGAGAGTGAAGCATAGGATCCGCTGAGATGCCATTTAATAAATGATGTCCTAAAAGTTCACTGACAAAATATGCTCGCGTATTTGTGCCCACGCACACACATACTGTTGTGTTATGACGCACTAATATTTTGTATGCATGAATATATGCCAATCCAAGCCCTAATGGGGCTGTGCTGCACAAGTATATCGATTCAGGTTTTCTGGAATAATGCTGAGTCCAAGGCATGTTCATTATTTATTTACATCGTCTGAATCAAGGGTTTTCTAAGATAAATAAAGGAACTGTGTCACTGTGCGCCTGCACGATCGCTGCGAACGGTTATTGGCTTAAACTCGTTTTTCACTCAAACTTGCCGTTATCGACTTGCATTAAGTGCTAGTTTGCCTCAGCTGACATAGCAGACGCTGACAAAAATTTCGGTGTCCATTTTGGCATTATTCAATTCGTTGCTGGTTGAATGTAAGAAAACATATCCTGAAATAAATAAGAAAGACTGCGGATCCAGTAAAAACTTTACTCGTCGCAATGCAAGCCCTTGATATAAAACACTTAATCGTCTCCATAACTTATGCTAGAAACCCATCGGCCCATCCAGTTGTTAACCCTTTCCAAAGTAAAACTGCACCCTGTTCTGTCGTTTACACAGTTTATTTAGAAGCCCACGTTTACAGCCGTTATTTGAACCTATGTCGACGACGGAATTGCAACAAGTGGCTGAAAACATTCTCCCGAAAAACAACTTGCATCAAAATTTACGAAATCACGGCCGTGCAAGCAGCTTCGGTGGTTTGTATTGCGCAACTTTTGTCTGCATCAAAGTTTCCCAAATAGTACTGGCCTCGCAATTTTGATAAACTAAATAGGGACCCGTTTGAACCAAGTGTTTATTTTTGTGCGGTAACAGTGCTCTGATTTTGAGATTTGTGGTCGTATATTTGAGATTCTTTCATGGCTGATCATCGACCAATTTCACTATCCACTATCGTGAAATTTTCAAACCAGTTGCGCTTTTGGATTTGTGACTCGACTTAGGTTACGCAATTTTCAAAAGCGGTTTCCAACGCCGAAGTTGATAGGTTTAGAAAGAAAAAATTTCAGGCCTTCAGAATGAAGTCACAGGTGTATTACCGCCAGGAAATAACCTCGCAAGTGTCTGGTGACAACTGCCACGCCTTTGACTTCAGTGAGCTCGTTACATTTAAGTATATCAATATCATCTATTTTCGAGATTTTGACTTTTAGAACACTGATTTTATGGGCCTGGAACTGCGGGTTTACGAAGAATTGTTCGCAGCTAAATAGGAGGCCAAGTGACTACCGAAAGTAAGGACACAGGAGGCAGAAAAGTTTTCTGTCGATGATAAGCCTAAGGACACAGGTTTAACGGACAACGGTATTCACAAACTGGTGCAGCAACTTGTTCTTCCTGCTCAGTCGCCCCATAGGCTCACCTAAGGTGGAATAGTCGACGATCGACGAGGACCCCAACCAGCTATGTGAGATCATCAATCATTTGGAAAATTTCGTCGAATCCAAGGTAATGAACACGACGCAGGGCATACAAAGCGGAAGCCATATGCCGGGATGACCTCGAGACCAATTTTGAGGACATGACGGATTGCCTATAATGGCGGAAAGGAACAGCCGATAGTATACTTGGTTGCCTAGCCCGGAACATTAACTGACCAACGAAGCCCATCAGCCAACTGCAATTTGCTGCAAAAGATCATTTCCGAGTGCAATCTTGAGCAAGCACACATGATAATTTGTGCGATGGGGCGGCTTCCTCTGAGTGCACGCCGTGGAAAATCAATCCCCGTTGAGGCGAACTGGTTCGGAGTCCGAAAAATGACCGTCAAAAATGAATCTGGTGGCCTGTGTCACGCATGTCTTTGCTTGCTTAAAAATCTGTGCCCCGGCATTGCGTGCGATTTTGAAACCCACTGTTTGAATTACGCATGAACTACGTGCGTATTTCTGAACATTGAATTTGACTCCCGTTTTTAGTCCAAATGATCGCGTATATGATATACCTTGCTGAAAAATTGATTAACCTAATATTCCAAAGCCGCAGAATTCAGGACTTATTTCGGAGTTCAATTTCGGATTGGACTTTGGCTGTTTATTGCTTAAATGTTGCTCGCCTTCCAGACAAAACCTTAGATCAATACGCTACGGGCGTAGCCTGAATGAAATAAATCAAAACATTCCGAGGACGGACCTACCATCGGCATACCGCTACGCCCAAAGCTTTTCATCTCACAGACATGTGCATACCGTGAGTGCTTTCCCTTTTTTCTGCCTACTCCCACAGGTTAACGCCATTTATTTTATTTCCCTTGTCCCTCATCCTAAACCTCCAGCAGAAACGCCCTACAAACTACTGTTATCTAGTTTTTGTTTTCGACTGTCTAGCAGTACCACGGGTTGGCCGTAAGTTAACCCGCCGGATCTCCCTTTGCTACGTTGATAACAGATCGGATATTATGCCACTTTGTTTAAATTTTGAGTATAACCCAGGCGCCGGCACTATCCTGCCGTCCTCACATAAAACACTACCTATGATTCTGCTGGCCATCTTGACCTCCAGTGGGCTGTGGGCGCTAGATTCATCTCCTCAAACTGAATTTCCTACCAGTCAAGCTGCCGGGTTGAACAGCTGGTAGCAAAGCCTAGTCTTTAAGCCTGCTGAGAGACCCAGGGCATTCCGCTGTACGCCCAGCATCTAACACGTCCCACCCTAGTCTCTAAACTCCGAGAACACACGCTCACCTTGATGTCACGACAGTGGTTTACCATTCAGTTTCTGGTTGTTATATTTCCCCTTCCTGCCCACGAATCCAAAATGGACCAATAAATATGTACGCCACTCTAGATCAAATGCTTTTCAGAACGAAGGACCGGAAGACCTTTATCCTGCTTTCTTAAAACCATTATCCACAATAATGAGTGCGCTATAAATGGTATTTTCTAAGCCTCCTTGAGCCAGGGTAGGCCAGCGTGGGCCGGAAAGGCACCTGCTATAGTACCTAGCTACAAGGGACTTCAGCGAAAAGCAATATACTGTCGACCGGTGCGTCTCCCACGTATCCTGCGACCGTGTCTTGAGAGAGTGAAGAGGAAAATCACGAGTAATTATCTGATGACCGACATAATCTTTTGTAAATCGGAGCATGGATTCGCTAGGGCAAGCCGTTAAACAGCCCAGGGATCGGAGATGGGGTTAGGTAGAGACCGGATAAGACGAACATTGTTTTAGTATGCCATAAAAATTTCTGAAAGGCATGTGATCCGATGAATAATAAACTGCCGACCGAACAGCACTGGTCTGTTGGAATCGAAGGCTCGGTAAGGAACTTGGGTTTCGCATTCTTTGACGAGTAGGTACTTCTATGTCGGAACAGGAAAAAAGTTCAAGGCTACTTGTGTCTCAAGCCGGTTCTTCAAGGGTCAGTTCCCGGACTTTCACTATTCATTCTGTACACGAACAACTTGGAAGCGAAGTTAAAACTAACTCTTCCGTTGGTGGTCTGCGGTATCGCGCATGAAAACGGAGATATTCATCTCTCTGTAAAGATGATAGTCAAACCACATTTGGAGTATCACGTACAGACGTGAGAACCATCCACTGAAAATAACGATGCTTGTCTCGAGCAAGTTCAAAAGCTGGCCACGAAAATGGCTTAGGACGGTGAGGCACGTGGTTTGCTAGAAAGATAAAATACCCAAACCTGTGTTCAATAGAAGAGCATCTATTCGGGGTTTATATGATTGGAATGATAAAGAAACTTAGGGTTTGATGAAAGTAGATCGTGACTAAATGTTCCGACGAGCTACTGAGGATGGGACGTAAAACAATGGTATGAAGCTGTCCCAGGTTTGCATTTGTGCAAACGTTTTCCGCAACGGAGTGGGTGGGGCTACCGTTAGAATTTGCAATTTAGCAAGGGACCAAAGCTTTTAAATCATCGCTGAATATGCCGAGGTAAGAACTTTTTCCCGCATTTGGTGAACAGATTCCTGGATGAGTCAACGCAAACTGATTGACTAAATACCCATGTGCAGTTAGGAAACAGCGGAAAGCAAACACGATGGACGGTCTCTCGCCACTACAATGAGAAGAGTTCTCGGTTCCTTTTTCGTTTTAGCGGACACGAGAATTCTGCGGTAAATAAATTACAACTGGAAAACAATACTCAGAAAGGGAGATGCTGACTCTTGTAAATACCACGAACGAAATTCTGGACGCTCCATTGTTCACTGCGAACACTGATGTATTGTGCAAACTTAACTGAACTGAAACGCAAGGTTCAGCTTGGCACATGTGACTAAACCCATAGCTCAGGAAACTGATTTGATCTGAAGTGAACTGACCCAAACTCATCGTCATAATATTAAATAGAGAATATGCAACCCATGCTGTCTTTTCGCCGATGATGTCAAATTGGCTGGCGCTAACGTGAAGGAAGACACAGGACCAGTCAGAGTCTGGACGGGTGTGAAAAGTTGATCTATGGGGGAGAGGTCACGGGTGTAAAGAGGATGATTTCATGGATGTTTCTTTAGTCGGTGATCTGGAAGTAACTATTGCGAGCAAATTTCTAACCCTCTAAATAGTGCACAAGCGCGAGGAATTAGGTCTTTAAATGAAACTGGCGATGTCATCAATCGCCCAAGTAGACATTTTGTGAAATGAGCGAACATAGGACGGATGTCGGATCGAGGAGATGTTTAGAAATGCCGCCAATTTTACACGCGGTTGTCAGGCCGCACCCGGAGCATTTTTTCCGGGCGTGTAGGCTATGCTTGGTAAGAGATATGGAAGGCCGGAACAGGCCCAGCGTGTTTTTACATGCTCTTGTAGACAGCGGAGGAAAATCGGATATGGGAGGATGCCGAGAACGGTCGACTGTACTCCCTGGCGAGACGTGTGACTAATTACAGGCCTTCAAGATCGTTGAGAGACTAGACGCAGTACGGGGTCACCGTGGAGCTCCATTCCAGATTGGGGGAATGGATCACCAAGGGGAAACGGGAAAACGGTTATGGGAGAGCGTGTAACCATGTGGTTGAGAAGTAAATCGTTCACCATATGAATGGTGACAGGCTCTAACAAGCCACGAGAAGTGAGCCAGATGGGATCAGTGTCTGACTTCATAAAGTGGCTAGAAAACGCATGGTTATCTGTGTGCGTGAGTTGTATGGCCGAGCAGGATGGTCGAGGGGAATGCATCTCATTTACTTCCCCGCTTTAAATATGATGGGAACGAGAGTTGGAGTCACATACGGGATTCGCATTATCACCGTAGGAACTGAGGAGGGCTCTCGCTCTCCTCTGGTTGAAGCATTTTCTGATGCAAGTCTCATGAAGACCAGGCATCTTGCCGTAAATCCCAGAAATCTAACTGGAACTGGAACTGAACTTGGGCTGACCTTGAGATGCTTGTGCTCTTCTCTTTCGTAAAGTGCTGCCCGTAGGCTGCCCCGTTCGTCCCGGTTGACAACACAATAGTACGTCAAAGCAGTATCATTGATGGTCATATTGCTCAATCTGGTTTTCGCTGTAGTTTTTAAATGCTTTCTGTAGGGGTTTGTGAGTACTCAATTACTGCCAGCGTTTGAACAGGTTCTCGGTAGGACTCGGGATTGCGACCTTAACTTTACGGTCTTATACTCTTAATCGCCGGTAGCTAATATCGGGCATCGGTTCGTGTTGTTTTTTCTATTTTCTTTACTTCAAAGATAGCAGTATATGTTTAGCGGCTGGTAGACAGCACACGCTCCTACTTCCTTGTGTTGGTCCATTCAAAAGGATGGTGCAGAGGGCATACGACGTAACCACTACGGCGGACCACGCGGGGTTGGAACCATTAACCATGAGGTCTGCCGAGCACCAGCATTAAGCCAGGTTTGATTTGCTGTATAACGCCGAACGATGGTACTCTTCCGACTACTGCTCTTCATCAGACCTATCCTATCCGTAGATCATTATCGTCCGTTCCCACTGTCTCAAGCGGAAACAACCAAAGCCCACAGGAAAGTAGAGATTCTCATTTATTAAGTAAACTCACATTATGGATTGCTGTGCTTGGATTATTGCTCCCGTGCTACTGCCATCATTTCATCGGTTGTTCAGGTCGCCCATCTTGTACGATCCATCTGACGTGATTCAGTTCATGGGTTTTTTTTCGTCCAGTCCGGATGGCTCACCCTGATTGGCTAGCTCGGTTCACGATGTGGCCTTCTCAGTTTGCGTATCCGCACTTTTGCTTTCTGGCCGTGCCACTGTGTCGGCTGTTCGCTGGTGGCCGATGGGATGACTGGTCTTGTGTTTCGCAGTCGATCACTGTCTGGCAGGATTGGGCTACATCTACGTCCTGACACGTTCCAGCCTCGGACAACCGCCGATAACCAATGAAACAGATCTATCAGGCCAAATCGGCTCTGATTCTCTCTCAGGGTTCCATTAGGACAGGTCGCATCGATGCAGCCTTTGGGTAGCGTTGAGGTTAGGCTCATGGAGTCATCTCGGGGCAGCATTAGCGCTGCCTTGCGTTTTCCCGTTGTAGTTGCAAACGACCTTGATTTCTCCCAGGGCGTATACCCTGCTGCTTGAGTCTGCAGTAGCAGAACCACACGTCTTTGGCATGCCCGTTACTACGTCAAACATCCACCGGTCTTTAGAGGCTCCTTTTCAAGAGTATGTCTTGGTCTCCCTAGGGGGAAATTTTGGGATTGTTCCAGACACTGCCCCCCTCCATCACAAAGAGTATTCTCAACACAGACATAATTGATGCACCAGAACTCGAAGGGATTCCAAAATCGGTTATTCCCCGCTCAATCCTGTCGTACTCGTTTATATTTCTGACGGGCGTGCTAGGCCCGCGTGCGCGGGAGGCGGTTAGATCCAAAATTTTGGCGGGCGTGGCGGCTGCTCGAATGCAGCAGTATGCAGACGTAGTTGGGCTGGTGGATCACAACGGCGTGCACACGTTGAAGGCGTTTTCAGGTTGGGTCTCTGTCACTTGAACTAGTACCCAAGGGACAACCAAACCGACGGCAACTGACTACCGATTTGCGGTCGATGCCATTACGTAGTGGCAACTACGAGGCTTCTGATTCTTTTTGTATCGCCCTAATCATAGCCCGATTCTAACAATCCTCTAAAGGACGTGGGAAGAGCTTGACTTCGTTACTCCGCGTCGCTTCCATAACGGAACTTTTACTGCGCAGTGCGGTTACCATTTGCACATTGATCGAGCACATCATCATCGTTCAGCGTTAAACATCAAGGAAAACCCCAATGACCGCTGCCTTTCCTCCAAAGGTGGTTAAGGAGTGAACCTAGAGAAGGCGAGAAGAATTGCCTTAGTAGCCAACACACGGAATACATTACAGTTGCACAGATACACTGCCAATCATTCTGGCTCGACAAGAAATGACAACACAACCTCCACTATTCACCGTTCATTGCCATATCCTCCAGTATTCCCAACCAGCCAGTTGCCAGGTCTTTTGGATCGCAACCACGAAGACGTGAGACACCTTCTCATGTCTGCTGTATATTTTCTCGTCACATTTTACTGCGTCTTTTATTGACATTTACGTGGTGCTTTTCATCTAGTGGATTAAACGAAAAAGAAAGCACCATATTGTAGGCGAGCATACGCCTTACGCTGTCACATCGAGACTACACCTTGGCGCGGTGTGACGGCTTGCGTGCCTCCATGATCCAACGAGCTATACAGGGTGGCTTATCTCAACTCGAAGATCCAATCATGCCTGGAAGCTCAATGGGTAGAGGCCTGACGAAGTAGTCTCCTGGTGCTCCAAGTCAGGGGTTGGTCTGAGTTAGCAGCTCAGTCGGAAAAACTAGTGGAAGATTAATTGATCCAAGTAGATGGGCTTCCACTCAGCTATACATGCCCCGCTGCCCTGCAGTCAGGTTCTTGTCAGAACCAAAGGCTTTGGTTGAGGACCCTAATCGTCCTTCTGTTTAGCGGCTGGACTCCCTAAAAGCACTCGTCCGTCAAAACCCATGAGTTACACGCCTACAAAGAATTCCATACTACATCGGTCGTCGCGCAGGAGAACCAGGACCGCGCTGTCCATTGCATCGAGTGCAGGTGGGGTGGGTAGTGATAATTGTGTTACCGTTCAGTGTCCCCTCTCTTATTCAAGCTATCTTCTGTCTCCAACCGAATCTCTTTGCGCCTTCTGCCTGCCCATAGTTTCCTCACTGATAACCCGCCCGATACTGGCAGGGGTTCATTGCCCAACAGCGCAGTAGGTGGTTTTCAGTCTG
>LUCM01010044.1:13417-37696 GCA_008360955.1 Fasciolopsis buskii
CTAGTTCACATTTCTCAAGCCTCCGTCAACCTCTGAATCTCGGTTCGTTTCCAATTGTGCGCACTTTAATGCAGGCTGGCCAGCAGGCGGTGTTTTGGCTTCTGGACAGTGGACTGACTCCACTGTTTCCGATTGATGTCTGCTGCCGTGAGTGAACTCATGAATTCAGGAAATTCGGAGTAGACGTAATTTCAATTGCACTGCGCCTAATGTTTGCCAAGACATTCCTTCACACTTTCAGGGAACGAAGCACGCTCAAGCTGTTGGTTCAACGATGGCTGTAGGAATTAGTCTTTGAGTAAGGAAGGATGAAGCCAGCTCTTTTGATTTGGATTCCCAGGTCAACAGTCATCTTGTGCGCCATGAGACTGTAGGGATGCAGTGGGTGTTCCGGAAGGCATAGTAGTGTTAACCGCAGTTTATTTGTTACTTCGGCATACGCCTGCAGAGGGACTGCAGCCATCTGAATGGCAGGATGATGAGTTTTTACGATGACCTCGCTTTCATTCTTGTCTCGGAAAACGAGCCAAACGGCTCTGACACTTGTTAGTGGTGGGACGGTTGTTTTAATGCACCAAGTTTTGAAAACCGAGTACAGCGGAGTCCCTGTTTTAGCGGCGATGCGCCTTGCCTGCTGAGCGAATAAATAACGGGGAAAGACTTGTCCGATTCTGTGCGGACAATAACTTATTCCTATCTAGTCAGAGTTTCCGACACAGTTCTTGTCGCACGGCGACATGGCGCTCTGAATCAGAATCGGACCACTATTTTGCAGTAGTAAGCTACGGTTTGGCGTATTTCTGTTGAACCTTGTTGCATCATACTGCGACCACGATGTCGAATCGGACCATGCGTTCAGTTTTAATGCTGATTTTCTACTGCAGCTGAATGGTCATTCGACGCAGACCACAAATCCGATTGGCTGTCGAACGTTTGTATGATTCGGCTGTTCGCAACAATTACGAACAAAAACCTATCCAGGAACTAAAACCTCGAAAATGAAGCAGCTGAGGACTGAACATTACAGCAGGCTATGGCATTTCGGCAAGCAGATTTCGCCTGTGCTCGGCGCTGGATCTAGCCGCTTCGTCGCTGACACACAGTCCCCGTTTGTCAAGAAGCGTGCTAAATTTGAGACAATGGAGTTCCGGTAGATATTGATCCCAGAGGGTATGGAGAGAACGGCGCATCTTGTTGAGATATGAGAACAACACTTTTGAAGGTCCTTGTGAAGAGGCTATGTGGGATCTGAAAGTATTTTGTTAGCAGATTTTTCAAATGTGCATAATTAGTGATCATATGAATCGATGGACAACTCAGTTAGTGGTCTGAAAGACACATGGCGAAGAATTTTAGTCTTCTTTAGGAAAACCTGCAAAAAGAAGTGGAGTAGAGAAAGATTAGAAAAGCACTTTGGCAAACAAAACGGTAGATGGTGCTTTGTTTCACCTTGTACTATCGAAGCTTTCTGAGCGGTATAAACGTGAATAATCGATTCCCCAAAGCACGACGCATGCCTGATGAGATAACCGCAAGGCCGATCATGTGATCGTGAGAGAAATATGTTTCTTAACAATTATTTTAGTATTTTAATGGCCACTACAAATGTTTTTGCTTTTTTGCCTTTCAGATCGGCCACGAATCTCTTTCGAACGTTGCTGCCAGTAAAAACGACGCTTTCATGATGGAAGGTCTTCCCCGTATTTCTGTTTTAAGTCTTCCTCTCAAGCAGTCCGGAGACGCACCTGATTTGAGCCCCATGGCCAAGGTATCAACCTGAAGCTTCTTTACATTATGCTTAGGATATTGAGTTACATTACCAACATTCGCCAGGCATGTACAAAAAAGAATTTGCTGATTTTCTTTTGGCTCGCAAGGTTTGCAATAGCTAATTCTTAACATAAGACATTAGGCAGCTTGCGAACCATCTATTGACTACACCGGACTATCAAAGCAGAAAAGATACTATGCTCAGTTACAGTTAGCCAAGGGTCGCTTTCAGTTCTCGGAAGATGCGAACACTGCAGTCCTTTGGAACTGGTAAATCTGATTGGGATTTTTCATTTCCTATTTCAAGGAATGACGCCTTTTCCGGTGCTGCTTACGAGAGTCTGGATATTGGGTTTGAAGAGGCGGCAATTTTGTTTAACATTTCTGCACTCCACACTATTCTTGGTGCAAAAGAGCGACGTATCGAGGCTGATGTAAGTCCAGAACCTTGTTCGCCTGACTTCCCCCATGATTTTTTTCATATGAGACACCTTAAATTAATTCCATGTTCGAATTTTTCGTAGTCTCTGCATTTGACCGATCGCTAATCGTCACTTCAGACAAAATTGTTTTACCAAGTCATTCCAATGGTAACTTCTTAAACCAGAATAAGCTTAAGATTTTTATTTCAACAGTGAATGAACACAATTATGTCCTCACCTGTGTGTCAACAGTAGGTTCTGCTAACTTATTGGAAATTCTAACAAGACAGCACTTACCTTGAGCAACCGTAATCTGGCTACAAAGGAAACGAAAGTAAATGCGGTGGTACAAATTTCCGACGAGCGACGTACCCGAGGAATAATATTTATGAACTTGGCGCATTTGGACAGTATAAAACAGGTAAGTGTACGAGAATCGAGTTCCTTTCGGAGCCTATCGAAAATCCAGCGTCATTGAGATACTTTTATGTATTCGTTGGGACAATGTGGCCAAAAGTGGGTTTTGCTAAGCGGTCTTACGAAGGACACTCCCATCTGGCTGCATTTCTTGAAAAAATGCATAACTTCAACCGGCCTCCAATAATTACGCCCAAGTGAATGTATTTGAGCAGACCATCGTATTGAATTACGGGTTTCAAAGATACTCTTTTGGGGTATGTAAGAGCGACTGTGGAGCATAACAATCATTGGGGAAGAATGCATACGGTGCACTATTGACTTCATTCGAAACGACTAGTGGCGTTCGACAAGATTGCCCCATCTTTCCATTCTTGTTCAAATTCGTCATGGACGAGCTGATGAAAGATGCTTTGGGATGTCTCCAATATGTAGGAATCGAACTGGGAAATGGAGGGAAGCTGTGTGACCTAGATCACACAGACGACATTGTGTACCTGTTCGAATTCACGGAGCACGCAAAATGCGCACTAGACAGACTCTCGAGGTCTGTTGCTCGGTTTGGCATGTGCTTTGCACCTTCAAACTGCAAAGTGGTGTTACAGGACTGGACGACAGTAGTGCCGAACGTGGTACTGGATGGAGAGGAACTAACGATTGTAGACCGTTTTACGTACCTTGTTAGCTGAATGTCGAATAATGGTAGCTCGGGAGTGGAGGTAAATACGCGTATATCGAAGGCTGGAGCAGCTTATGCTGGACTGAAGCACTTGTGGCTTTGGCCTGATATTTCATTGAAGTTGAAAGGTCGTGTGTACTGTGCCGCAGTGCGCTCAGTTGTGTTGTGCGGTTTCGAGGCATTGAGTATTCGTGTGGGAGATGTTTGCCGGCTGGAGGTTTTCGACCATCAATGTCTGCGTAGTATGGCTAGGATTGGATGGAGTAACCGGGTGAGTGATGTGGAGGTCAGGTATCTAATACTAGGCGCGGGCTCTGAGAATACATTATTTCAGCGTATGAAACGTGGTAGGCTATGGTGTTTGGGTCACGTGTTGCGTATGTCGAACAATCGTTTTTCATGTTGTGCCCTATTTTATGTTTCTCCCAATGAATGGAAGAAGCCCTGCTGAGGTCAACAGAAGATGTGTTAACGTGGGATGAGAAAATGTACAGCGAACTTAGGTAAGGCAGGTGTTTTGCGCCTTCGTGGTTGGAGTCCGAAGGACTTGCGACTTGCTGGCTGGAGACACTGAATGATATGGCAGTGAACCGTGAAAAGTTGGGATCGTGTTGTCATTTTTCCTTGAGTCACTGTGACTCAGGGAAAAGTGTGTTTGTACGGTGAGACTTTGTTCCATTTGTTGGCTTCAGGATCATTGTTATCTTTTCGCGCCTGTGTAGGTCCGCTCTCTATCCCCTTAGATATCCACTGTTCTTAAGGAAAATTGTAAGTCTGGAAGAGAAGGCGGCGGCCACTGAGGCTTTGCTCGCTGTTCAATGGTGAACGATGTTGATGATGGTGATGATCATGATGATGATGTCCTCCATCCTTGAGAAAAGCGGAAATTCCCTTTTCTGAAACTCTCAAGCTTCTTATAAGGCCGATTTCTTTGGTGGTTTTCATTTTTGACGAAGGACTGAAGTCTGCCCACATTTTTTTGCTCCCAAGCGTTATTGACACTGAGTTAATTAAACTGCCTTTTGATATTTCCGGCC
Organism: Fasciolopsis buskii; assembly: GCA_008360955.1. NCBI lineage: Eukaryota > Metazoa > Platyhelminthes > Trematoda > Plagiorchiida > Fasciolidae > Fasciolopsis > Fasciolopsis buskii. Next base: position 17,743 of record LUCM01010044.1, read on the forward strand.
GAACGCTTCAATCGACTCTGATGAGAGTGAATTGATTTGTCTTCGTGCTTATTGACCATCCCATATTCGAATTTCTTGTACCAGTACTCCTTATCAGTCGATAAAGTTTGACACCATTGCCGACATCCGGAGGCTTTTTCAATTCCGCGGACTTCTTTGTCTTCCGCTGCTCATTGTCATTTGCTCCGGCCGCTAGTCAGCTGACGTAGCACTGAGTTATGTGTCACATTCCATGTTTCTCCCAAAGAGACGGGTCTGCGAACATCGCAACCTAAATGCCAGGTCGTGGTCAATTTATGAAATTCAGAACGTAATTTTTTAAATTTGGATTGAAGCACAAAGATTGTACAATCTCCGAAAGGAAATCGAAAACCAGAGTGAACAACGACGGTTGGCTATCTGCGTTGCGCTTCTGCATCGATAGCTGCTAATTACGATGTAGTGTTAATTGGAATTTGAGAAAATAAAACCACATGTTCACAATAGTTGTTGTTATGGTTCTAGTCGGATAAATCTGCACTTTGTACTCTGCTGTCTGATTTGGTGTACAGCGCCCGACTTCATTGATCGAGATAGTGTTGCATATTGAGATCCGTTGCAGCCCTTTACCACGTTCTACCGGGTATTACGAATTCCGACGAGAGACATTGTTTCTACTGGGTCAAATCATCGGCGAGCAAAACCGTGTGCAAACCAACGACCTGACTCATTATCAATATCATTTTTTTAGCTATTTGCTGACTTTTGCAAAGTGCCGATCTATGCACTAAATAAATTGATTGAAGTGATCACTTGTGGGATTTTATTCAGCCTTTCTAACCGGAATTTCATGTGCAATTTTTCCACAATGTGGTTGCTTCTAATATTGATATTCATTTTTTTTTGATTATATTTTACAGAGCATGAAAGTGGCATGTACACATTTCCAGTGTGCCGCGTGGGCGTTAGAAACGTTTGCCGATCGTCATTATTCTGCCGGGGCTTCAGGTGATTTAAATACGGATCTCATTCGGACTCTGGCTCAGCTGATGACCGTGAGTTTCGCGATTGTTTTGCACATTTCGGTTTTGTCCGCATCTAGGTGTCCCATAGCCTGTAGAATTGTTTTCTTGATCTTTTAACTTAACGACTTCGTTTTCTCCTGATTCTTCTTACCTTTATTATATATGTATATATATATGCTTGAAAATAAGCATGATCCCAACGCAACAACATATGAATGGAACTTCACAGAAAGGGGACAAGTAAGGGGAGGGGATAGTAAACCAACCATCTGTTTTTTCTGTTCTCATCATGTACACTGTGATTTTTCGGTTGTTTTTGGATTATTCTTAAGGATGGTAGGTTATGCAGACATGCCAAATAACATTCGCACCACTAAGTGATCTGAGCCATATCTCTCCAGCCCCAACCAGGGCTCCAACCAAGAAGGCGGGAAGCATCAACCAAGACCAAAGCCGAAGCTAACCTGTTCACCAAACCATAGTATGTCCGCCACGTCGCTTCTTCCAGCCCTGTCCAGCACGTGAAAAGACAGCGCGAGAAGGTAGACAATGGGCAGGCATGTGCAGTACGTGTCCAAACTAAACCGAAGGCAATGTAGAACGATTATCTCAATCAGAGGATGACTGCCTGCACCCAACATATAACGACGCACCTTGTCATTGCTCACCGATGTTACCACCGGACATAAGCAATGGATGCTTCGGAGATGTCGGTGGTCGAATACTGAAAGTCGCCGGGCATCCTCAACGCGAATTGGCCTGGTCTCCGAACTTTGAGATTGTACACCATTCCCTTGAGGGAAAGGCGGATGTCACGGTGGTGCCACATGTGTCGCAGGTTCACGAAAGCTGCTCTAGCTTTCACTGTTTTTGATGTAACCTCCCAACGACTCTGACAGGTGTGATCAGGCTCCCGAGGTACTTGAAGCTGTTGAATACCTCTAACCGTGCTTTGTTTTCCGCTTTCGATAGGAGTTTTGTGACATGTGCTTCTCGAGTCTCCGTATATTTGAAAAGTTCTGTCGGTCGGTACTGAATCTATCTAGACCATAGATAACCGAGTATCTCAACACATGCAATTTGATTCAGTCAGTTACTTGTTTATGAGTCTAATATATTTGTACCCAGCTACTAACCGGCGGTTCAAACTTAGTCTCTGACTATATACTGTTCTGCTCCCGACTTGAGATTTCCGAGCGACGGTGTGTGAGACGTTTTTCAAGAAGCTGGCAAAGGGTAAAAATCTGATCGATGCTGCCTCGACCTTGGAAAAATCCGGCTTCGTGTACCCGGACGTTGCTTTCACAAGTCGTTGTCAAGCAGCTCCGCATTATCCTAGTTAAAGCTTTCATAAATACCGAAATTAAACTAATTCTGCGATGAACACTGGATCAAGTACGTGAACGAAATGTGCTCCTCCTTTCAAATGTCACGGGGCGAGGATATAAACGATTTTATTGACGTATCTAGAGCCGGTTCTAAAAGAACCGGAAGAAATTCATGGGAATTAGCCAATGTTATCTCCTTTAGGAAACGAATTTTCGACTTTAATTCCGATTCGCGCGCCTCGAACAGCAGCAAAGCAGAATGGTTGCAAAGAGCTTAGTTGTTATGGCGTATTCTTTCGCCCTTCTTTAGTGTAAGGAGTGGAATGGGGGTTACCCAGTATTTGGGAAAAGTTTTGGAGTCCTGGGTGTAGCGAAGCAGCTTACCTAATGGACTCAGTAGAGTTAGCAAACAAGATTAGATCTCGGGTAAGATGTCACCGGGTGACTTCCCACTTTTCATTTTCTGAACGGCTGAAATGATTTCCAATTCTTCGGGAGGATCAAGGTCGATTTCATATTGCTCCACGTGGCCTGATAATGGTACACAGATGGGCTGGATGGGAGGACGATTTAGAAGCTGACTGGAATGTCCGACTCATCTTCGGAGCTCTTGTTCGCACCTTGATATGAGGTGGCTGCTGCCGTCACGAAGCGCGGAGAGTGTAGGTTGCGTCTTTACCAAACAGGAGCGTATGAGTGTGGAAAGCTTCCCGAAATGTCCAACGGCAGCTGTGGTTTCCATGTCGTCTGCGATTTCTTGCCAATATCGTCTTTGGTCGCTCTTCACTGGGCCTGTGGCTTCGCACCGGAGATTGTGGTAATCAAGGGAACTGCGCGGTCTCGCATCTCCAGTCTTAGCACACCGACTAAGGTTTTCTGCAGATATCGAGTCCTTTCTGTTCGATTTGGCTTTACCCAGTTGTTCAAGGGATGCGCCGGCGACGGATACTTTTAACTCCGCCCAACACATCTAGGCTATCATCTTCATCGATGTCGGCTAGTTTAGATGTGGTAGCATTGGACAGGGTTTTGACGTTGTCTGGAATTGTTAACGTGGACACATCTACTTTGCGGTGCTGTTGGACCCTCTGTCATGCAAAAAGGTGAAGTTTGAGGCAAGCGCGTACGAGCGTGTGGTCCATACCGTTGGGGTTTCCCGTTACGCCGCCACGGTATGTGCGACAGTTTTTGATTAATGATAACCAGCGAGAATACACCAAAATATAGCCGACCTGATAGGTTGTCCTACGGTAGTTGGAGTACCTCGTCAGCCAATGCCTTCTTTAATTTTGAAAACGGGTACTGGTGACGACCAGTCGATTGAGATCCGCAAACTAGACCAAGCGGTCGCCATTTCCGCATCGTTTGCCGAGGCAAAATCTTCCCAGTATGCGATGAGTGTATTCACCTGCTGGTCTTGTGCGGGCATTTCAATTTCCTCCATTTAGAAGAATGTTGCACCCTGAGGCACGGTTGACTAAACTTTGAAGTTCATAGTAGAGAGCATCTTTAGTGTTTAGTTCAACCTGTAAAGTAGGAGCGTAGACTGCGATGAAGGTCGCGTCGAAAGAAGTGCCCTGGAACCGTGCCATCGCAAATCTTGTAGAAACTGGTTCCCAAGAGATCAGGGCGCCGTGAGCTCGACTCATTGAAGTCGCAAAACCATGAAGTCCCGAATTGTCTTCCAACCCAGTATGATGCATCCAGTAGGATGCACCCGTCTGTGATACTTAAATACATTGGATTCTGGAGTTGGGTAGGTGCACTTCGGATAGACAAGCACTATCGACCTCGCTGTCGTAGGACGTACGCATGGAGATACATTGATCATTTGTATCCGAAAGAGTTCTCCTGTTCAAACAGGCTAGGTGCATGCGGGACATTTTGTTTAGATTCACATCCTCAATTCGTGTCTGGGTCACCCCGGCCACCGGAGGAGCACAAGGTGCATAGCTTACCGGGGACATCGTAGCATGATGAGAACAAATTGTAGAGACAAAATCCATGAAAATATCTAGGAATAGTATAGGAGGTGACGTCGATCTGGATCACGTATACCTATCAATCTGAACAAAGGACTAATCAGCACAGGCCAGTAGAAACGGGCGCTGATTCAGTTCACGTCAATAGAAGATAAAAGTGAATAAAGCAATTGGCCAGCGTCTCTACCTTACCACTTCACCTAGAACAACCAATCAACGCCGATTGAGGACCAGGTGAATCATTTAATCGGACGATAGTAATCAAACGCTCGTCACAGGATCACGGCATTGATGACGTCACCTCGGCTGGTGTTGAAACGTTTAGAATCAAATTTCCCAACTCAGCGAACAAACTAATACCATCCTGTTGAACCTGAGCTACGAGAAAGCGCATAATTCTCTAAACTGCAGGACTTGAGTCCTATTGACAGAACGTAGAACATTGATCCCAGTAACATAACAATTGTTTGTACTGTTATTGGTACGCCATACTGGTTCAATCACTGGTCCATCAACGAACTTGGGGAATCTTGTAATGAGAATGTATTCCGGGCGAGAACCACTCACTTCCTGGGTTCTTTGTCTGAGGCACGTTATTAGGTAAATCTGAATCCATTTTATTCATTGATGGTGACCACGAAATCGGTGACAGTCCCGCCATCCTCAACGTAGTGTTCTTGCCAAGATATTTTTGATCGAATAATAACTAAAATATAACCTTAGAAGTTGATTGGTGGGTAATACGCAGCCCATCAAATATTATAGATGCGGCTTATCCACACACGGGTGCATTTTCACCGATTACTTCGTAAGGATTGCAGGAGCCTGTTGCTACGGATCAGCGCCTGGGACAATTAGACATTATGAGGTGTGTTAACTCCCTTGTTTTCGAGTAAAGCACTGAGTGCAAGTAATTGTTTATTATTTCAGCAATGAAACACAATGAGCAGGCAAATGTAAGTGGTACATGATTTCTAGTTGGGATAATGCACCTCTCGGTCTGCTCGGACGGTCGGCGAGCAGTCAAGTGAAAATGTAACTTAGCGTCTGATAAACAATGAATGGTTAATCAGTCAGTCAGTTGGGTTTCACGCAAGCGAATGAGCACGGCACGTTAACTGGCCATAAGGCTGTGCGTGGATAGATCACCTGAGTCGATCAGAATGTGTTTGAATTTATCCCAGAATTTATCAGAGAAATCGGTACAGCCGAATGCCAGATTCTTTCTTCTAACGTTAATACGAAAATCTTAAAGAATAAACAATAGACGGTCATTGTAAATTAGAAGGAATCCTAAAAATGCCGTTCCTCCCTGAATACAACTGGGTCACCCGGTGTACTTCAAAATTGAGAAAGAAGATTATGAAGTTGGCTGTCTTTGAGACAAGTAAATAGTGAGTGCATTATTGTATTGTATTGTATAGACTTTTGCGCACACTAAATAGCGTTGCATTTCAGTCAGAAAATTTGGGGGTAAAATATAAAATAGGGAGAAAAATTATCTGAAAAAATACACTTATCGCCTTGCAAAGAATATAAAAGAACTCATCCAGGAATAACCATGACGCATTAGGACAAGTTACTCAGGAATTCGGCTGATGCTCGGCCACGGTTTATCAAAATTCGCGCTAAATATGGGACAGTGGAGTTCCTATAGATATTGATTCTGGAGGGTATGGAACGAAAATTGGATCGCGTCAAAGTATGAGAGTGGCACGTTGAAAGATCGTTGTGCAGAGGATGCGTCGGATCAGAAAGAATTTTGTGAGCAAACTTCTCACATGCTGATAAGTGTTGATCACATAGATTTGTGGACAATTCAGTTAGTGGCATGAAATATACACGGTTTATGATTGGTAGCTCCCTGTGAAGAATTTTAAAGTCTTTTTTAAGTGAACCTTGATATATAACTGGAGAATAGTAAAGAAGGATTGGAAAAACATTGGTATGCAAATGGGGAGATGGTGCTTTGTTTCACCTAATAGTTCCGCGTCTTATTGATTCGAAATGACAACGATCAGACATTCTTTATATCGGCGAAAACGTGAGAAGTCCACTTCAGGTTTTCATCAATAGTAACTCCTGGATATTTCACAGAATCGACCCTGGTAAGAGTTTTCGAGTTGATGGAAGGCGTTTTGGATGGGTATTCTGACCGAGAGAGAGCGAACAGACACTGGAAATATTGAGATGGGTTGAACTTTAGACGAGCTTGCGTACAGAAGTCGTAAACAGAAGGTTGGTTGTTGGGAAAACTTTGAAAATCATCGTTGTTCGAAATGGCTTGAGAGAGGGCGAAATCATCAGCATACTTGAACAGATGACAGGGTGAGCTGGTTGATAAGTGGCTGATGTAAGTAGAGAATAGAAACGATGAAAGAACAGCCCCTTGTAGAACTCGTGTTTTTGTATTACAACAAAGACAAGCTTGTGTCGCCATGTCGTCGTCACTGACCCGGTTAGCTCCAAATCAGTACACACCATGCTCACACCAACTCAGCCTGGGATACTCCACCATTTGCCAGTTTGAGGAGCTCTGAAAAAGACCGGCTGAACTAATCCCGAAACTAATCGAAATCCAGGACAGAGCCACAACGAACAGACATATCAACACAATCCAATAGCCCGTTAAGAGGACCACATAACACACTAGTAACACTAGAGAGAGCACACCACACTGGACCAGTGAAATCAAATACAACACAGAAACAACACTCGCTCCACCAACACAGAATGGCAATCTGTCCACAATATACAGACAAAAACACGAGCACAAAAGTTTAACGCACATGGGGCCAATGTTTGGTTTACCACGCACCACACCGCATAGACTAAGGCGACTCAGAATACATCACTCGCGCCGGCAATCCAACAGGTCAGGATGGGATAGAGATTAAGGAACGAGTTATATTAGCAGAATTAAAATTCACACAGAACACCAACACGCAACCAATAGCTGTAATCCCCAACCCACTCACCTCAGATAGAAAACACACGCTGGAATGGTACATTAAGAGGTGCCGAGAACGGCCCGAACATCTCATCTCAAAAACTGTAATGTATAATCACCAAACCACAAATATAACGGGCACACTAGAACACTGGACTGAAAAGTCGAGCGAAGATTCAACTAGTTCGACAACACAGAGAAGTTTTCAGTCACACTCTTGACCACAGCAACAGCTACGCCGGCATCTCCCGTAGGATATCGCATGGTTGTTAACACTATCTCGCATACCTGGCAACCGAACAAATACGCATTGCGCTAAACTTAATAAGGATAATGTACCAAAAACAACCCGCTTGAAGTATTGCCGATGACAACACACTCGCTTCCCTAATTCTCATAAGAATTTCTGCACCGCACCACATAATAAGCTTTTTCAGAGGTCAAGCAAATAATCAACGATGCCGTGGCCATGCACAAACTCTTGACATTCGAGTCAAAGGTTCAAAAAGAGCACACCAGTAGATCAGACAGGGATCAAATTCTGAACGCAAACACAGGGTTGTTGCTGTAAGACCGCACAGGCGACACCAAAATTTCTACACAAATCGCAACAAGGAATGGAAACTGACACTACTGGGCCTTAACAGAAGCACACACAATGCCCAATACACTAACTATAAATAGGAACCGACCAGGCAGTCCCTTCACACGCGAAAAATAACTCGGGGAGTTAGTCTGGTAAAAGAAATGGAGTCGCCTCTGGTAGGAGAAACAAAGAGGTCAATAAAATCAAACACAGCTATGGTAGGTAGATCATGATTAAGGAGTCGTCGTACAATTAATACAGATTAATCCTGCAAGAAGAGAACAATAAACACTAGACAAGAGTCGAAAAAAAGGTGCGATAGTATTTGTGATAGCCTAAAAGGTGGCAATATCATAAATTCGTTACGATGAGTGCCTGTATGAACGGTCACAAGCCAGTATGACACTGTCACCGAAGGACAGTCAATTCCATGAGAGACGTACTGTATAAACAACTTTCGGACTTGCCAGACCAAAACAGTATTTAATGTATGGGTTGCAACACAGCGCGCAAGCGGACGGTCGCCTCCTCCTTCTTCTTCAGACTCCATGCTGCCGATGGAGTCTGAGGCTGTCTATGGGCAAGAGCGAATCGGCGATATCCGGGTTCATCCACGATTCTTGTGTGAAGAGTACAACACCGTGTGAAGATGGATCAAGTATGGATTGAAATTGTGAGGGAAGACTCCGACATTTATCGTAGCAGAGAGCGAATGTTGATGACTCCAACAAAGCCGGAATTGGATCAATGCTCCGTGCCAGCCAGCACCAGTGCCCTCTTCTAGACCGATTAGACTCGTTGTATGTGAGATAACACGGGATCCCTAACTCTTGTTGACGAAACGATACGGTTTTCGAACAAGAGTAATTCGAGCGATTGTAATGCTGTCGAACGAGAGAACAAATCGAACAAATATTCCCGAAAAAAAATAAAACATAAATAGGATGACACAGAATTGTAGCGCAGCCACTCAAAGGGCGCGACTCATGTTGTAATATTATAAATGTCAAGTATAATGTAAGATGCAGAGAAACAAAAGAAAAGAACAATTCTATAACTTTGGCGTATATAAACTAATATATATAATATAATATAAATCCACAGTACCTACTCCGCATGCAAGACCCCAACAGCATAGCAGACAGACGCACCGAGCAACGCGCGCCATTGCACACAAACCGAACCCGGAACTTAGCGATCTCCTTTCAATCACCACATTCACTGTTATGACAACGATTACCCAGTGTTTTGGAATCGAAACTCACGAATAAACGTATTAATACTAGTGTAACTTCCTTCTCACTCTCTTTCTCGTTCTATATTTGTAGTTCACCATCATTTGTAAGTGAATTATAGGGTCGTCACTACGTTTGAACTGGTTTACAAAAATGTCAATCGGGAAATCTAATGTCGGAGTTTGTTGTGTCATCAGTTGGACTGATGTGACGTATCTCATGACTGAGAGAATTGACCTTCCTTCAGTTGACTGCTTTGTCTGTGCGAAGTGATCCGGCTAACGAATGGCACGGCTTGATGTTTAACGACGTAACAAAACTGGTGACCTAGTTTATGGTTCATCAACTTGATCCTCTTCACATCACTTTTCCCTCGTTTTCTACATTTTTTTTTTCAATAAAAGGCTCAAGCACAAGAATGTATTGTCGAGAAATCGATACTGGATGGAAGACCAGCCAACATTAATGCCAAACTGACCCAATATTTGGTACAGGCATACGAACAAATCACTAATCAACTGTCCAGTCCATCTGTTGTTGCATCTCTTCCTTCAAAATACCAGAAAGTACGTTTTCGTAGGTTGTTGATTCTCTTCTCCTTATCATCTATCCCATACATATATATATATATATATATATACACTTCGAGATCAATTGAACCAGTAAATTGTATAGAAGACTGTTGACACGCGTTTCTATGGTTGTACCTCGAAAGAATAATCACCTGGTGTTGTGTTCTACGTCAACGAATTATGTACGTCGGTAAGCGTCGGCGGGCCAGTTGTCTTTATCCGTTTCGGGTTCTTTGACGTCAGCTTGCATTGGGATGTTGGATTATAAACCGTCCATTTCCATGTTGTTCTTATCAACCGTTGATCATCACTTACCTCTCTTGATTTTCTGCACACGTATTTGTCACAGTTCAGGTTCAATTTTATCATTTACGTACCGTTGCTTTCACTTGTGGATATGTTCGTTTACGGATGCAGCAAGCAAACAGTCGCATTCCTACACCGATGCCACAACAGATGGGGTTGTTATCCATTCCGTCGTGCACATCAATCAACGTTAACTGGCAAAACAAGTGGTACTGAGCGTGTTAGATGCTTCCAGCGGCGAAAAAGGAAGTCTTGCCGACAAACAGGTGTGACCTTGCCGGACTCCTAGTAGGCAGTGAAATCCAGCAGTTAAAGAGTCACAGTTCAAGTTGTCATTCGGAATAATAGGATAAACAACGTGAGGAAAGGCAAGAACGGCGTAGAACTGTCAACAGACGACCAAAGTAGTCTGGGAACACAGCTAGTCAGAATAAGAACCCTCGGTCTGAGAGTGGTTTGGAAAACGGAAATGTTAATGTCCTGGCGTTATTCTCCAAACTGATTTCGTTCAATACACAATACATGTGTGCAAAAACACCCGTTTAATTTATCTCTTAATGTATCGGTGATTTCAGGTATACTGAATGATGTAGATCGCAGACTACTGCTATGTGTTAGGTGGGAAACTCGAGCGGTTCGACTGTGGTTGTGCGCAGGACAGTGTTTCCATCTACCAAAGCGTTGATTCGGTCCAGTCGATATACACTCGGTGTATTGGCCTCCTATCTGTTGCTTAGTCCCCAATGCCATGCAGGTCAAATTAGCCTTGAAATATAGTCTTTTCAATAAGTCAAAGAAGAACCGCATTTTTGCATACCTAAATAGCGTTTGGCAGTGTGAGGTGACTTTTGATACCTGAGATTGGTCTGACCAACGCTAAGCTCATTTTAGTTGTTCATTGTTTAGCCTGTTGTTAAATTCTCAGAACTTTGATCGTATTCTGTGCTTGATTGATAGCCCCTCGGACTCTACCTTTCACACACAGAATTCAAGTCATTCTGTTACCTCTACGCTTGGGAATCATCGAGCTCGAGTTTCAATCTCGCTAGAGCCCATCAGTGGTGCATATCCTCCATCGTACGCAGGGTTTGGACGTGGGCTCTCCAGTTGAAAGACATATTAACGCTACAGCGCCAGCTTCGGTCCATGTTGATCAGAATTACGGAGTTGAATTTGTTCAGATATCGTTTTCAATAACAGCCGCCAGTGTTCTCGTAATTTAGTCCCGAACCCCTCTCATCATCATCATCATCATCATCAAATTTCCATGATTGTTTCTCTCCTTCTCAGGATTGGCGTCGTCGTTGTCAATCAAAGAGCGAATATTACGCGGCTCTAGTTGCTTATTTTGCCGGTTTAAATGAAGAAAACGAAAAGAATTTTGGAAAAGCTATTGCATGGTTTCAGTCGGCTGAGAAGCGGATTGATGAGGCCGAAAAATCGGTCAAAGAGCTTAAAGAAAGCGAGAACACTACTGTTCCACTTGTTCATGGTGGGCCCTTACGAGCGAACGTGCAGTTTGTGGCTGATGCGATCAAAAGCAAGTAAGCTTTGCTTTCTAGTTCTGTTTTGTTTCAGTTACTTGATTTCGACATCGCGAATCTAGACGACAGCTCGAGACGTTTCCAAAACTCACGGTGAACAACCACATGATTTTTGTATTTCGGTGAAAATGTTGCTCTCCATCTGCACTTGTTAGTTGGTATGGATGTGTCGCATAGCAACATTCTCCTACCGTATCTGCATGTGCATATTTGTGCGGGGTGGACGTAGCCTTTCGTCTCACTCGTTCAGTTTTGCTAATTTCTGCTTTCGTTCGCGATGTATTTGGTCACTTGTATTCTGCTGATTTTCTCGCGGTCCACCAGGTTACTTCCTGCCTGATGGTTTATTCACAGGCAGTCCAATGCATCACGTGCTTCCATTGCGCATAAATTTCTACTTTTAGAAACCCATAAAACCACTTGCCTCTTTGCTTCGTGACATTTGAAACGGTCGGTGTAGTCCGCTTGCATGGCGCGAGTCACTTCTTGTACCTATATTCAACAAGGGAACATGGTATGACTGTAGCAACCATTGTGGAATCCGTTTAATTGCGATAGTTACTATGGTTTTAGCCTCTATAAATGCTGCGTCGTGTGGCACTGGTTTGCGGAAGTAACGTTCGGGATCAGCAAGCCGGATTTCGTCGAGCTTGAGGTTGGATTGATCAGACTTTTACCCTTCGCTGCCTTACAGTCGTAGTTTTTCACGACTTGAAAGAAGCATTTGTCTCAGTGGACCGCACAGCGCTGTTCAGAGCTCTTCAATGAAAGGGTATGCCTGGGAAGTTCGTGAATCTCCTCCGAGCAATACTCGCATATTTGTGGTCGCGTAAGGGTATATGATGAACTAGCAAGTTCATTCGAAACGACTAGCGGCATTCGACAAGAGTGTCCCATCTCTCCATGCTTGTTCAATATCTTCATGGACGAGGTAATGGAAGATGCTTTAAGGGGTCTCCAGGATGTATTATCGATCGAACTGGTGAGATGCTGTGTGACTTAGATAACGCAGACGACTTTGAGTACTTGTTCGAATATAGGGAACGTGCACAACATACTCTAAAGTTCGGTAGCTCCACCTGACCACATTAAGGTCTTCGATCATCGACGACCCCGTGATGTCGCTGGGATTGAATGGAGCGACCGCGTGAGCAGTTCATTCTCAGTAGACTTCCATTGTTGGAAAACGTGTTGGTTATGGCCAGCATTCGTCTGTTATATTGTACCCCATCGAAGTGCAAGAATCCATGTTGAGGTTAATAGATGACGTGGCATTGCGGAACGAGGAATGTACGATGTGGTACGTGTCCCACGTCTTCTTGGATGGAATCCAAAGATTCCTCCTCTAGGTGGCTGGAGACATCGAAAGATATGGCAATAATGTCATTTTTTGTCGAATCAGTATCGTTGAAAAATATGTGTTTGTGCAGTTGGACTGTATTCCATGTGCTGGCTACTGCGACATCGTTTTCTTTTTCTGCCTCTGTACGTGCATTCCTTGTCCAGTTGTCAAATTCATTGTCTCCATTCCAACCAGTGACTAGATGAGTAAGGCAGCTGCCAAAAGAGAGTCTCCGTGCTGTTCAGCGGTGAATCATGATTATGTTATTGAACCCTAAGTATACTCAGTCATCGTGTTGCGCATTTACAGTCCAATGTTTATGCGTATCGTATACAAAAATTGCTGCAATATGCATACCGTCTGCCGTGCAAAATGATGAAGTTGGTTCCCTAAATGACAGACCAACATCTGTGACGACATAATTCAGGCATATTTTTCGGAGACGATTCAATTTTATTTGGTCTTGTCTCAAATTTTTATTCAAAGCAGACGTAACAATAGAGTAAATCATCAAAATATGAAATTTAGTTATTTTGATTTCCTCAACGTCATAGAAATTGCCTGAAATAGGTGCCAATCTAATATCACTTTGGACACAAATATAGTTACACACCAGTTACTTTCTGAACCATGCTGAAATAGGGAAGCAAACCGAGGGAAACAGAAGAGGTCGAGGAATGTTGTATTGGATTCAGCACGCGTTTGGATTCTTCCAGACCACTCGCGCACATCATCGACCGTCCACCGTAATTTGTGGCTCCTTTATGGGTCTTATACTACTCCGCTACAGAAACCAAACCTGTGGTCAGATCATCCGATATGCTTTTCGATACAGTAAGAGACGGGGCACTCGGTAACCGACGAGGGACCCAGCACGTTTCAAGGGTTCAGTAGAGCCAGTGGCCGTGCGATTCAACCAGTTTGCTTCCACTATAGGTCTTTACTTTGTTTATTATCCTTCGCCTATGATTTGGCAGCCCGGACTCTGGGGATGAATAAACGTTTTCCCCTAAAGTTTACACCTAGAGTCGTAAGCTACGTGTCAGTCCTCGAGCTGAATTATGTGATGCGGTCTCTTAGTTCGACTTTTTTTCGGTACTTTTGTTCGGCGAATCGATGTGTGCTTATTCCAACTCAGATCATGACTGTTAACCCGAGGCTTGAGATTGATAACCAAAAAAAGGAATCCAATGCATTGAAATAAACACAAAGGTCTTTGACTCTGTTTAATAATGCGCCTCACTTGTCACTTCACGGTGCTGCTGCAATTTTCTATGAGCCAAATGTTTGCAAAACGAGGACGCACCGCGTCCTAGACACTATCGCCACTTGTCCAAAGTCGCCTGTTTGGCAGACGTGAATCCGCCCTATCTGTAGCTAACCACTAGTCTGTTGGTCATGTAGTTTCCCCAGCCGGTTTACACCATGCCCCCCCCCACAGACGAACCATCGATTATTGATAGTCTGGATGATCTAACACATTTTGTAAACCTAACACAGAAACATTTCGGTTTACTTTCCGCTTCAACTGTGCCGTTTCATTCTTGCACTATGGTTACGATGGGATGGAGTGAATGTGATCTATACTCTGTTTTATGGAAAACGCTTAACTCCCAGATTTCGCTGAGAAGTAATTCGAACGAAATTGATAAAACTGAACCGGTCAAGTGGATCACGTGGCCAGAAGGTACACCGTTCATGTATTTGCGACTGGGGCAAGGAAATCTAATGAAATGGCCATTTTAGGTTTCTAAAAACGCGAGCACTCAAACGATCACATGAAAATGTGTTCTACCCATATTCTAGTTAAACATAACTACATTCCGCAGTAAATATCGTTGTTACATCAATGGGGAAATTTGTCCACGGGAAAAACCGGCTTTGATTGATGCGATTTTTTCGGGGTGGCTTCACAACTCATTTTATAACTACAGTGACTAAAAATTTACACAGAATGGCATAGCCTTTCTGATTCTGTCGGGATTAAAGTTCACTTTCTGTCGATTGAAATCACATGCCTGTATACTTGTGACTGTTTCGATCGAAAAGCGAGTTCGGGGAATGTGGCAATTGCCTTTGCTTTTGTGTCTAGTGATTCTCATATTGTTCGGACCACTTCCCGCCGTTTACAGGCTACCGCGCTTGATAAAAGACAATGATTTTATCTATCACGAGGTTGTTCCTGTTCCCGAATCTCTGGAATTGATCAAAGGTAAGTTCGGAGAATTTCTATCTTCCAATTTTTTTGTGTTGAATGACGTAAACATTTACTTGCCGTCATTGTTCCTTACAGCCTTGTGGAGCGAATCTCTAGGATTCGGTCTCCACAAAGCAAGCTGACTTCAACCATGGAATGTTTAGCAACCAAGATGCGAGTGGAACATCAGTTAAAGGTTTTGGCCATATGGAATATGACTTAGCAATTGTTTTCAGTAGTACCAACTGGGAACAGATGCTCGTTGACCATACTAAAAGACAAAAAACATTTCTTCTCTTGTCATGTCGAAAGTTTGGCCTCATCGGCCGCTGCTATCTTCTTTCCAACGATTCCCCCTGTTTCAATTCTCCTATCTGTTACGCAAGGGACACGAGAAAACTGAAGTTTTTGTTTTGCGGTTTGCTTTCGATCTTGGTTTTCTCAATTATCCTCTTTCTCGGTCTACCTTCCTTTACATTAATCATTCTTTTACACCGCCTATTAGCACCGGAGAGATTCACCAAACGCCGCGCTCTTTGGACATGCGCGAATCACACGGTGTTGACAGTATCCTAAAATATATGTCCCTGAGTTGGCCCCTTTTTTACTTTCAAGTAATCGTGAAATCTGTAAGATTCATGAAGTTACTCATCACGCGGTATCTGCTTTCAGCTCGCCATTAAGAAACCATGGAAACACATGTACACCTGTTTTGTTCTTCATTGTAATCATTTGCCGCAGGATATGTTCGCCGCACCTGACCTGGGACACAAACCCGGGACGAATGATTCTGAATCGAACGTCATAGCCATCACGCTACCAGGTAGAGTCTCAACGGTTTGTTGAACTTTACCACATGATATATTGCACCTATTTGTTAATGATTTGCGCCGCCAAGGGCCACTGGCGTGCATCAGTCCACCGATAGATGGCTTCTTTATATGAATAGCGGACGCAAAACAGGGTGGTGCAGACATTCGAAGAAGGCCTGACTTAACGAGAGACATTCGGTCGAAGTTAGGAAGACTTTCCTTTCCTTTCTTAGAAACTGTCGGGTACTGATGGGTTCATTAACGATGATATCTGAACAGGATTAACTTGATAGTTCTGATGATCATGGATAGGAACTGGTAGCACAGGGCTACCCTACCCCACTTTTAGTCCGAAAACTCAGGTTCGAACCCTGGGTTCGGAGGTTATTACGCTGCACTGAAGATCTTAAACGGGAGCAAAACTTAAGTCACGTGCTTCCCCAGTGCAAAGTTAATCTGATAACCTAAAGTCTGTGCATGAAAGATGTAGTCTAAAGAACACTGGGTTAAGCATAGTAACACCGACTCCGTGCACTGCTCACAAGTAACTGTAAGGTCTATATGAACGAACTATTGGTCGTAGCATCAAGGAACGAAGGTTCCCGTATGAAAACCACTCAAAGGACTATCATCTACACACTTGCAATGCTACCGAGACCGATCTGCTTCAATATCAAATTCAACGTCCATGAGTTTATAAAAGCTAAGATTTGTTTATATACGACAAAACCAGTTGGCTTGGATATAGTGTTTTGTTCCCGTTCACTTCACCTGTGTAAGTTTACAAGATTTCCAGTCTCGTTTTTTTGGCTATCCACTTGTTTACAGCTGCTTGTTTAGTCAAGGGCGTACCTTTCGATTCGAACGATCCCGAGATTCGCGGTCCGGACATTTTTCAACGCCTTGTTCCTATGAAAACCTTGGAAGCCGCTTCCGTTTACAGGTTAGTCTCTTACTGTGTCCCGCGGTCAGTGGTGTTCTTGCGTTCGAAACCTTCCTTCTTCTGTATAGCTCTTCAAATTACTATTTTGCAGTCAATCTTTCACCATTCCTCATTGTTTCTTCTGTTTGAGCAGATTGTGCTTTGAAGTAGCTACCAAAACCAGAGATTGAGGGTTATACAAACCTATCTGAACTAAACTGATCTGTGTGCGCTACAGTCGATACGCTTAACTACCTTCACGGGAAACGATTCTGTTAGTTGGCATTTTCCCACTTGTTATCCCCTTCTCTCTCTCTCTCTCTCTCCATTCTTTCTTATCCCGTTGTATGTAGCGAGCATAAAGCCGCCTTGCTCCGGGGTCTTGCGTCGGAAGTGGAAGATAAGGAAGCTGCGATTGAGTAAGTCCGTTTGTGGGGCTATTCATGTGATGCAATTTACAGCTTCCGTTGACTGGTGTGCTTTTATAATGCGATCTTAAATGTTTCACAGTACCTAAGGCGAGAACTTGGTTCTTCGATTTGAGCGGAAACCAGAAAAATATTTCAAAGCTTCGAAAATGTTAGTTACAGTTCGGTTGACGATATTGTTGCTCAAATTCCACTCGCACCCCTCAGATTTCGGAACAGCTACTCGAACTCTTGGAATATTCCTTATTCTGAACGCATTGATTCATCTGTACACCGGAAAGAATGCATATTAAATCCCTGTCTCTCAGTTTCCTCCATACCCCTTATCGTCATTCATCCCGTCTTCTTGCCTTATCGACAGACTTTTCCTCACAAGTATTGATCTGGATCCGCAGACCATCCTGCAACCAGATCCGCAAGTACCACAAGAATTTTATGATGCTTGTACTCAAATCGGCGGATTAGAGCACGGACCGGAGCGGGAATTGTCAAATTATATGCAAAGTACGTTTCCTACTTTGGTGAATAGTTCGTGGTGTTAATGTACCTATACTATCTCAATGAAACCGCATTCTGTAGTAAGGGCAGGATGGCCACACTCCTAATGAAATCCCTGTGAGATACGACTATAAGTTTCATGGCCAAGCTTGTATTTTGGTCAAACAGTAGACAAGCCGATTTTCAGTACACATGCCTGCATGGTGAATACGGCATTTATTCACACATCTCATATCTCGGAAGTTGAACTTTCTGCTGAAAGGGAAATATTCAATTTTCTTTGATTTTAAAAAACTGCATCCGCAGTTAGTTCAGACGACCTGTCATCTACTCTTTTCAAACTGGGAACAAGTTCTTTTTAGCAAATCCTTTGTTGCTCCTGTTATCTCAATTTCCTGAAACTTTGCAACGATGTCTCCATCCCCAACAAAACATCCAGCATTTCTCGATTTCGCTCCACTGTCATTACCCCTCTCCTGTGCTCAAATTGACTAAACATGTGGTCCTCTATGTTCCTCTGTCGTTATCCTTAATAACTCATTTTAATTTACGTATAAACCGAAGGAATGTGCTCTGAATGCAATCGCTTCAGTCTGGCATTGTGCTTCTGAAAGTTTGAACAACTCTAGGAAATCAACCCACTATCTTTTTACGTTAGTCCTCTGCTTCCAATCGGTCCCTTTTTCCCTTCTTCCCAATAAAATTGTAGCTTTTGCACGTCCCGGGTATATGGTGTCTTGGTCGAAAGACCTCGAACTGAACTTGATTATCGTTTGCCGAGTTCCTTATTTAACAACTTGGGTGTTCTTCAACACGCTATTCCTTCACTTTATCTGTTCACTAGATGCCCTAGTGATCTGTTCACTGATTCACCTGTTCAATTTCTCAACAATGCAGACGATATTGAACTCTGTCAATCATTTTCCAACCAATCGGATTTTGGATCTCACTCTCTGATAATTTGCATAATGTTTAAGCCATTTCTTCTCTGTTTTTTTTGGTCTGCATTTAATACATCTAAATGTTTTCAGTGCAGTTTTGCTCTTCTCCACTCATCGACCATCCCCGCTGAACATCCCGTAAAAGGTGCAGTCCCCATTCCCAGAACCGAATCCGATTGGCGCCGATTCACGATGGTCCTCTCATATCTTTGACCATGTCAGACTAGCACGTTTCTTGTCTTTTCAGATCCGTAGATTGAGACAGTGTGCGATGAAACAAGTTGTCATTACTTCCTTCATCCATCATTTCGTTTTCCTATTGTTGCTCCGTTTCACTCCAGTGATCTTTCCAGATCTACTCTAGAAGGATTTTCGCTTGCTTTATCGAAGTATACCTCTGTATAGTTAACTTTGTTTCTTCTATTCCTATTGACTCTTTTAATGGTAAAACGTGTAACGCGAAAATTTTTCCGATGCCTTACGCAGTTGTTTGTCTTTCTGTCGTGCACACACACGTACTCGTTCGACATAGAGACGGATTCCTTCTCGTATGAATGTTTATCCCAATTCTCTTGTTCCATATTTAGCATGAATTCTTGTTATTATTATAGGAGTACTGCTTTTGAACTTTTAGTAGTAGTAGTAGTAGTAGTAGTATGATCAGCATATGGTTAGATGAACAAAAGTTTCCCGGAAGCGCGCAGTCGGTTTGGCGGTTATTGACGCTCGTCAGGTATGCGTACCCGGTCCTCTCTTGTTCAGCGATTTCCATACACGTGCACTCATTTGTTAGTTTTTCACTAGAACCTCATTTGAATCGTTAGGCGGGTGAATAGATGATAAGTCCATTTAAGGATCATATGGTGATTCGTCGGGGAATCTTCTTCGATCAGGCAAGGTTAATCTTCAGAAAGGAGACGATACAAGACCCGAAAGTATTGGTTTTTCTCAGTAGTATGGTTCGTATACGAATGTTTTGTCCACTGTCTACCATTGATCTGCCTACGCGTCGACAGTGTTATTTTTTATCATCCATATTAATTCATCTTCTTTTTTTCCTGTTGATTGAAATGTAAAATTCTTGAGCTACAGAAATCTGGCATACAATACAGTCACGAAGAATCACTTTCCCGAACACCTTCAAAACGCTTTCTATGAAAAACCTTACCAAATTTCGTTCCTCCGACAAAGGGAACATGCGCGATTCCACCGACGACAGCAGACCTTCTCCTCAGACCTTCGAATGAAGTTGACATTAGTGGAAAGAGTTTTAAAAAAGGCTTTTTGGTCGTCTTGTGGAGCTTTTT
>LUCM01010044.1:40170-63638 GCA_008360955.1 Fasciolopsis buskii
CCAAGGGGAACAGGGCGTGGACCTATACAGGCGGGAAAGGATAAGATACTGCTGCAGCCAACACACGAAGCAGTCTAACTGTACAAACGCACTCCTGACTGTAAAGGACAGTATACTTTATATTTATTGGATTATTATGTATGCTAGACTTTTGTAGCTCAAGAATCTTGCATTTCAATCAACCGGCGAACAAAGGAATATGAATTAATGTAGATGATCAAAAAAATAACACTTTCGATGCGTAAGCAGATCAGTGGCGAGCAATGGACGAGACATTTTCACTTCTGAAAGTTTGAAAGCATCACTCCTATGATTCTTATTTTCGTAATAAGAATTCATGTTAAATATGGAACGAGTGAATTGGGATCAACATTGACATGAGAAGGAATCCGTCGTTACGTCGATCGTGTATGTGTATGTGCACGCCAAGAAGATGCCGGCAAGCAACTGGCTAAAAAGGAACGGAATGGAAAGGACAAACCCAAATCACTTTTGTGCGCGCGCGTGCTTTGGGTTTGGTCTTTGCTTTCCCATGCACCCTTTTAGCCAATTGCGGCTAGACGCATAACATCGTATCCCTCCCCAAAGATATCCAGGAGGAGTGGTGCCTCGGTTAGGCTGAAGGGTATTTGTTCTATTCTTGTTAAGCTTGTGTCTGTAGTATGCTTGAATCTGGGCAATAGAATCATTCGCCCTACTCTCTTGTGAATTAGATCGTTTGATCAAGGTGTTTTTTTTTCTATCATTTGCTTTATTGATTAATGAAGCAACGGTATACACCATTTTGAGGAAGGTTACAGAATGCAACGGGTGGTTGCCAAGTGGGGGAAGCTGGCTTGTTGTGGGAGGATCCCAACCCGCAACCTTCAGGTTGAAATAATACGATATTGACCGCTTGATCACCACCGATGCAAAGTCCCTGAGGTCTCTCTTTTACTTGGTGTTGGGCAACCGGCTAGTAGTTCCCAAAGGAATCATGGACCCCGAATGGGGATCGTCGATGACGTGGAGGCGGAGAATGCAAGAACTGATATGTGTGGTGAACTCCGCACTCTGTTTCTTTTTCTTTCCTCTTTCTCGTTGATTGTTTTCGATTTTCGCCGTAATTCCAATGATACATGGTCTGTGTACGGACTTATGCAATATATACTACGAAGGGCATTGGTTAGCCTGGTACCCTGATATTAATATAAAACAGTGTTGCCTAATATCTACCATCGGTTAGCTATTGCGCTCTGCTTGTTTTACTCCTTAGAGTTGGCAAAAGAGAGTACTGATGTGGAAACCGAAGCTCAGCAACTGTCCGAACTGGGCGGTGATTTGAAGGTTCGCTTGGATGCTCTGTCTGTAAGTACCTCCAAAAGAACGTATCTCGTATGTGCCTGCATTTATTTTCCTATGATTTCGAGGCGTGCTAATCTTTTATCTCTGTCCATTACTTCTGGCAGTGAGATCTTTAACCTCGATGTTGCTGTTCACATCTTTCATGAAAGTTTGTTGATTTGACATTTTTTTTGAGCGTCATGCCGAAACTCTGACGTCTTTCCAATGTCCGTTAAGCATTTGCACAGGATTTTCCCCGTGCTACTCACTCACGGAACGGAACCTGACCTGAAGGACGAGAATTCCCATGGACTAGTGACTGTGGTGGCACAGACGAGAGGACGGGATCAGTGGTGCGAATGTTCTACGGCCTAATCCTTTGTGCCCAAGTGTTTCCCTAAATGAACAAACTCCGAGACAAAAGAAGGGCTTCGTATCACATGTTAGTAAAGACCGAGTAGTCGTGACAGCTTGGTAGTTGGGCCTTCAATTTAATCTGATTTCCAGCTCCTTGTTGGACAATAAGGCTGCCAACTTATGGGCAAAACAAGGTCTGGTAGCTGCATACTTAAACTTCAGTAGTTTTCCAATTGGTGATTTGAGTGCGGTCACACTCCCTGACGAATGGAGCTGTAAACGGAACAGTAATGATAACGTGACCGGCTGGCATGCAAACTTAACACTCATTCACTGCTGACTTTAGCTGATTCTCTTCCTCTCCTTGCCTACTTCAACTCTTGCCGCTTCATCACCCTATGTAGAGTGTGCAATCTGGCGACAATGTAAAATCTATCCAGGGTCAAATCAAATCTCTGATTGAGCGAATCGATGGTTTGAGTTCAATGATCAAAATGGCTCGAAATTCGAATGTGCAACTCCGTGAAATTGTCGGGGTGCATTTGGAAGCTATGAAGCGTTTCAGAACACCCACGGAGGAATTGATTGCACAATTGCCATCCGTTAAATCGATCATAGAAGGTCAGCTTTCGTTTTATGTTCAGCCTTTCATTTTCTTACACTGAACAGTTATTTTATCGATTATCTGTTTCTAGTAAAATAACGAAAATAATTGTCTGAAAATGGAGAAAATTAGAAGTAGCACTTCTGTTATTTTGACTTATTGTGTGTACAAATGTTTTGTGGCACTATTTACATATATCGACCATTCCATCTGTTGAGGTATGGTTGTTTTTACCGTCCATCAACAGTTGCTACGATTGTAACCTACACCACACTAGCACCCGTTATATCCGAACGTTCAGTCAAACCAGTTTCTTTTGTTGATTTAGTGACCAACTGCGTTCAAGTTTCCAGTTTTCCACTTAGAAGCCGAGGCGAAGACCCATGAGAAACCGGAGAGTTTTAAAAATCTTTTATGCTCACAACAGCACATCTGTCTGGGTGTTATGGCATAGTTTTCGTTTTCGGAAATTTACCCAATCGGTCCAAATCGTCCTTCATAAACGGTTAAACCATTCTCTCTCTCTCTCTTTCCTTCTACATCACCACATTTCCATTTGTTTTGTTTAGCTCCGCTAATCTATATTTCATTGTGTCGATTTTGATCTTCGATTTTGATGACTGCCTGACCAGGATTCTTGATACGCTGCTTTCTCGTGTATCACGTGCATAGGCATGACACATATGAGCGCAGTTCGACCTCATATCGTCACGTGGTACAGCAGAAAGACGAGGGCTGATAAAAAGCGAGAACGGGATTTGAAATGTTAAGTAAAGCGGATTAAATAAAAGCCTATGAATTTTCATTAGAATCTCAAATGTGTATTTGCTAAGTCCGGTTAAGAAATCATATGGTGATTCGTCAAACGTCAATCGTCGGTTGCACCAGGCTAACGCGCCACCCTTCACAATGGCGACGCGGCCGCTAGTTTCATTTTATGCTATAACTATATCGTATCCG
This sequence comes from Fasciolopsis buskii, assembly GCA_008360955.1. Taxonomy (NCBI): domain Eukaryota; kingdom Metazoa; phylum Platyhelminthes; class Trematoda; order Plagiorchiida; family Fasciolidae; genus Fasciolopsis; species Fasciolopsis buskii. Next base: position 43,415 of record LUCM01010044.1, read on the forward strand.
GATGTTGAGAAAATATTTATTCGTAAATGTACGATTGGTTTAGCGAATACTACCGTTCATCGGGTATTGGTTCCTGCTCCGTTTGTTACTAAAATCTCACTTGAAATGCCAATAATGAATGCTCCTTTAATAGGTGGGTGTATAAATGTAAAATAGTCTCTCTGTTGGGGTAACTTTATGTTCATGGCACGTACATCATTTGACTAAATCACTTATGAAATTTCAGAAATTCGATTGTCGATCACACGAAATTTGGCTAGGAATATTCGACCATTTATCATTTACTGTGAGAAGATGCGATTCGCCCCTTAATGTAAGGCCTGAACTGAACTACGTTGCCTCATTTAATGTCAACCATGGTGCAAAGATGAACTGAAGGTTGAAACTCTTCGGTGAATATTAATTGTGACACGATGCTTTGCTGGCGTGCCAATTTTTATCGGCCGTAGCCACTCCGTTGCGAAGTGATTAGGACGATCGGGGTAAAGTAGCACGAGACAAACAAGCGTGCGAGGCTGATAGCTGCCAAACAACGTCAGGGATTTATCAGCACAATGCAAGGAAATAGTGTCATCACAAGGGGTCAGATATACGTCCAAACATCGTGCGAACGACTAGTGCTGTTATTAGTAACCGACTTTTTGTACTAATTAGAATTTGGTATTTCTTCTGGGATTATCCGCTACGGACGATTACCGATTGGCGATTTATTTATTATATTCGGCGACAAATGAACTAGTAATTCCTTGAAGATTACCACTGAGCACATTGAGAAAACACAAGTTGGCGAACAAGCTCGTTTTCAGTGATTCGTATTCATACCATTACATCACTATATATCTTGACACACAATTTTCACTATAGTGCATAGATTTTCGATTTCTGGCAGTTGTTAATAATTGTTTTTTTATTTCTTGCCCTCTTTGGATCAGACGATTCCGTCAAGGAAACTATGACCAAGGCGAAAAGACTGTTTGACAAAGTGGACGAAATGCGCAATCAACGCACTGAATTGATCGGTCAACTTCGAGAAGCCTTGCACATGGATGATGTAACCGGTGATTTGTTGGCTTCGTCTGTCGATCGCGATCAGTCTGATTTGGATGAATTGTTTAAAACACGATTAAAGAAGTACGACTACTTGGTCGGATTGTTGCGTCAAAACATGGCTGCGCAACAGAATATTGAAACGGCTCTGGTCGATTTAAATGCCGAGTTCGCACCACAAGCTACCAAACTCCGTGACACGCGACAAATGTGAGTTTTTTTCCGTACAATAAAAAACAGATTATTCTGCTTTTTGTTTTGATCAACATCTTCAGCGTGGCAGATCTTGGTCTAGGTCGAGGTTGCATCGACCTCACCAAATACTCGAATCGCGCCCCACACACCGCCGCTCTACGATCGCAGTCTTCCTTGGTTTGGAAGGTGCCTTCGACTCAGTGGATCGTCGGACTGCACTATTCAATGCTGTCCACCTGAAGGGCATGCCAGCGAAGTTCGTGAACCTGTTGCGAGCATTATGCTTGCATACTTATGGTCACGTGACGGTATACGGTGATTTATCAAGTTCATTCGAAACGACCAGCCGCGTTCGCCAAGGGTGTCCCATCTCTCCATCTGTGTTCAACTTTGCAGATAACATCGTGTGCCTGTTCGAATCCACGGACCATGCACAACGTGCACTAGATGGACTCTCGAGGTCAGTTGCTCGGTTCGGCATGTGCTTTGCATCTTCAAACTGCAAAGTGGCGTTACAGGACTGGATGACGGCAGCGCCGAATTTGGTGCTGAGTAGAGAGGATCTAATGATTGTGGATCGTTTCACTTACCTTGTTAGCTGCTTGCCGAACGATGTTAGCTCGGGAGTGGAGGTAAACACGCGTATATCGAAGGCTGGAGCAGCTTACGCTGGACTGAATCACTTGTGGCGTTGGCCTGATATTTCACTGAAATTGAAAGGTCGTGTGTACTGTGCCTCAGTGCGTTCAGTTGTGTTGTACGGTTGCAAGACATGGAATATTCGTGAATGAGCACTTGGTGCGTCAATCTTTCTTCCCCCCTAGTGGTGACTGCGTTGTTAAGATTTTTAGTTGATTTAATATAGTATAAGATATTGGTTCCTTTTTTGTAATCGACTTCATTGACTTGTTAAGTTCTGTTTGGCCTTTTATCAGTTTACACACCTCAGTTAACCCGTTTCTCTCTCTCCCTCGCTCTCTCAATTACTTGGTTTTCAATTTAAAGGCGCGCAAAGGAAATGGAACAGCTTCTCTTGTCGAGTAAAGTGTATCAAGATGTGGTGCAAAAATGCCAAGAGGGTTTCCGCTTCTACGAAGAATTGACTTGTCGCTTTTCAGACTTACGAAGGGAGCTGGAACAAGTTGCCGATCGTCTCACGGTTGAAGAATCTCGTCTTGTTGGTGCCCCGTCCTCGATGAAAGCAGTTCCATCATCAGGTCGGTTCGCAATTGTGAAAAGACAAACAATGTGACTAGAATTTCCTCGTATGTATAAAAGACAGTCAGAATCTCAACTGTGGTCCTATTGTGATTAGATACGGCTCAGTCTACATTAGGTTTTGCAATCACTAACCTTGTACCAACGTGTTTTGGTTTTGGCTGCATAATCTACACAAAAGAGAAAAAGCGAACGAAGATCGACTACAAAATAATAAGTTGTACAGTTATACAGAGTGATTGAAAAAAATGAATCTGAACAGTTAGGCTCTCCTGTATGTTGGTTGATAGTACAGTCTCTTCTTTTCTCACATGTAGGTTTACTTCCTGCCCACCTTGCATGTTCATTCTTTCTGTAAGAATGTGTAACTCTGGGGACAAGGCAGCGGTGAGTAGACCATTTAACGCTGAATAGTAATAATGATGATGATGGACTGACTATCTCGAGTCACCTTCCAGCCATTACCTGCCTCGGAGAATAGTGTGCAGCGAGATATCTATTCTATGGTTGTGCGCAACACACACCCCGACTATTTTGTGCCTTTTCTTGAGATTAAATCGTCGGAGGCCATTGCCTTACGTCTAACCTCCGAGTTGTCGAGAAAATCCACCCAAACTACGGAAAAACGATGTTTAAACACTGACTGTCTTCGCACACCTGCGTTCATTTGACGTGATTTTGGGTCGCATATCGGGACAGACCTGACTGATTATGTGTACACTCGACTTTTGATCGAATACCGGATGTCATACCGACGCCCTAGAGGCTTCACGTTGTCGATATCAAACGAATGTCCGACTTTGTGCGTCGCACGACCACCTCGTGAGGTTCAACTATATAGGTAATCAATGTATTTTGCACTGCAAGAACGAGGCTCAGCTTCTAAGCAGTCCACACTTGTGGCAGCGTGTGCACTATGAAGCTTCCAAACACTATAAAAGTTTCCACGCGGTCTCAGACGGTCGAGAAATGCTTGCAACCCATGTGGGTCTTCATTCAGAAGCACAGTAGGTGGTATGATTCACTGCCGCCGTCTCTCTTCTATGTAGGTTTTCCAGTTATTCCCTTGCAGTTCATCTTTTACTGGTTCTCGTTTTCGTTATCTATTTTGATTAATCGATGCAGTGGGATGATGACTAAAATCAGAGCAATTCGCCGCGTTGTTAATGGTTTTCGATACTTTGTGGTCGCTAAGCTTGGCTTTTAGATTGCCTGTATTTTACCCCTAGCTCCGATAAAGTTGTCATTTCGTTGGCTCTGGTCTCGAATCCCGTCCGTACTCGCACTCGTGTTCTCTAGAATTTGATGTTGATCTCTGTGAGTACCTTGACTTTGGTAGTATTACAGGATTTGCATTGTGCATGCTATACTCAACAACCACGCGGCGCGGAAAACCGTCAGCCCAACAGTAATTGAAATATTGGTTAATGCTATCAGTCGCAATAACTTGATTTGAAGCATTTGTTCATCTTCGGTCATTTGAAGGAACGGGCTTTTTGTCAAAATACGATTAGTTGAATTGTCACTTCATTGGCAAACCTATCGTTTGATCCATTTGACAGACAGACAGACAGACAAGCAAACAAATAAATAAAAATCAAGAACAGCCAGCGGATAAGGTAGTCGCGTTTGGACGTGAAGGTCGCAGGTTCGAATCCTCCTACCGCGCCGATCAATTTCCCCACTTGGCAGCTCTCTGTTGGCCACGACCCCCTTCCCGAGAAATGATGTACATTGTTATTTCATTAATAAATGAAATAAAAGGATAAGAGTACTACGATTGAAATATCGAGAGCACCCGGAACGATTCACTTTATCAAGGCTATTCGATTTTGTCGGAGTTGGGGGGGGGAGGGGAAACATTGCCGAGTACAATCAGCTGAACTGAGATTCATGCGTTCTTTGATTCAATGAGACCGAGTCGAATGGTAAATGTATGATATGAACGTAGAAATCCATCCACATACAAAATCACGTGTGTATATCAAACCGACATTTTTTTGCACCGAAAGTGATTTACAGCTAGTCATAAGATATACTGTAAAGCAGCAAGGTTGTAGGTGGTTGAAAGTACAGGAAAATGAAAGGAGGTTCCAAAATTCTGCAATCCACGGGATAAATGAAAATCGAAATAAGGAGGCAGAGGCGCCTGACTGACCGCCTACGTTTGCGAAGGAGAGAAAACCATAAGAAGGGAAACTGCCGGACCGAGTTCGAGGGAACTGAAACCAAAATGACAACACCAGACAAATGGATAACGAAGAAACGTCCCGGCGATGGACAAGTGACTGCAGATCGGAGGTCAAGAAAGGATCATTGGTTGTTAGAATAACGTTTTGTTTGATCCCGATCAAGAAAAGAAAAGCGGTTAACGAAGCTCCATCCCATGCATGGCTACAACATTCAAATGTTAGAGGGATTTTTCTAAATTCAGAATGTAGGTGGGTGTAAAAAATGCTTGATGCGGAACAGGAAATCGATTTCGCGCGCAGCAATGGAAGCAAGCGTTAACACAAATGAAGACTAAGAAATTGAAGAACCCACGGATGAGCCAAATAATGAAGATGAATCCGTGGAGCGAACAAGAGTCGAGTCGAAGTTCACTTGGAAAGAATGATGTTGATGCCAATTTGAAGGAGAAGGGGTCGAAATCTCGAAAACTGAAGCAAAAATGGTCGGTAGAATCCCATTTTGGAATCAATTCTAAATCGGAAACAAGTGAAGCACCGGGGACAGTAGGATCATGACCGAAGTCGATGGAGGATTGGAGATTACTAGGACACTTAGGAAAAATGAATGGGTAGAATTACGGGACTTTGGAAAAACCCGGCATTTACAGAGAATGGATGAGATAGAATCTCATCGACTTGGGCAGAGATGGTTCACTTACCGGGGAAACGTGAAACAGAGGCAGTTTCAACGGCGAACCTTCATGTTAAACTTGATCAAAGGCCTTAGAAATGTCTCCTGAGATAAGATGTGTAGGTGGGTTTTGCGCCTTTTTCATTGTGCTCTTTCTCACGACCCGGTTTTGCTGTAAAAAATACTCATGAACCTTAGTTTAGCTTTTTTCATTGCAGTGTTTTGCTCAGCTCCTGAAACACCAGTTAGTTCTGATAAGGATAATTTTTCCTGGATGCTACTGATGTTTCAGTCTGGATTTGGGCTTTTATGTGTCAGCTAAACCAGTGGTATATTTGCGAAGTGCTCATTCGATCAAGTGTCCTTTGGAGACATCTTAATAATTCATCATATACCCTAATGTGACTCGATGTGTGCTGGTGCAATGATCGCAGTAGATTCGTGAACTTCTGACATACGCTGCCGGGGAGGTGGACCAAATAACGGTTGTGCGATCAGCTGAGTTGAAGGCGCCCTCCAAATCGAGAAAAGTCACGATTGTTGCTTATGACGCATTTCAATCAGTTGGTCTGTATAACTTCCCGGGGCGAAATCCGGTTTATCGTGCGCGAACATTACTCTCGCGAACCGATACAAGCTGCACGATGTTATCGAAGCTAAAACCTTCGCAACTTTTGGAATTAAACCTGTCCTGCGATGATTACTGCACTCATAGCGTACTCCCTTCTTGAAGATCGATGGAATCAGTCTGTCATGGTGTGTTGTCTCGTGTGTCATTCGGTCACTCGATTCGAAGTAAACCTGTTTATTTTAAGGAGTCCATCTAGCTTTTGAATAACCATGGGTCACCTGTAAAGCTAAATGGTTGTTTCAGACGAGCCGGCGACCGGTTGATCGGTTCACGTGCTTCTTGCGGCTAACTTTATCTGGTCGTTAGAGCACAATAAGGGCTTATTATTTTCTTGTCTTTTTGTCTGCTTTTTGGTTGCTCTATTCATTTTGCGATTTCCTAATCGATGTCGCGAAATATAAACCGCAATTAACGCAAATTAATTGGCGTATGAGCTGAAATGAATTTTTTATTGCGACGACGTCCTTTTCATGCTGGTTCATCGGAATCATGATCAGCCGGTCCATCACAGTTTCGACCGGGTCCTGTTCCTACTTTGGGTGAATACATGGCTCAAATGAGATTGCGTAACTTCGAGCCTGGAACGCAGCAGGGTCCCCGAATGATTCAACAGTGGCCCAATTCGACGGTCAGCGCTATGCAAAATTTTCGAAACCTAAGCATGATTCCGGGCTCCCCGTCTGCAGGGTCAGTACCTCCCGGCTCACAAATGATTCCAAATTCAGGTCAGCAACCCGTTCCACAACATCCGATTCAGAGCTACCTACCGAATCAGCCTTCTGTCATCCCAACCGGAAGCACTGAATGCCCGCGAAATATGGTAAGTCTTGCACTTTCTCTACTATCACCTCGAAAAATCAGTATGACTAACAAAAGCATAATTTGCCGAAAAAATCCTTGTGGACTGTTTCTTGCTACTCAGATATGGTGTGTCAATAATGGTCTTATTAGTCAAGATAAACAACGGACATCTTAAGATGATAGTCTCCTGAAGCGGCGATTCACGTCGTACGGAGGACCAGTTTGATAGATGGGTTTAATTCCGTTGTCCCTAATTCCACTATTCGTGGGAATATCATCATCGTTTAGTGTTAAACAGCAAGGCGAGCCCACTAACCGTTGTCTTTTCCCCAGATTTATACGTTGCTATAGAAAGATTGAATATGCAACGGAGACAGGGAGTGGACCTACTCAGGGGGGGAACGAATGCCGTAGTAGCCAAAGCACGGAACGTAGTCTAACTGTACAAACGTACGTTTTCAATCATTCTGATTCAGTAGAAAATGACAACACGATCGCCGCTGTTCACGGTTCACTGCCATATCCTCTAGCCGGATAGTTGATCGGTCTTTTAGACCCAAAACACGAAGACGTGAGACACCTACTTTATCTAAACTTGCTATGCATTTCCTTATTCCATGTTGTCACATCCTCCGTTGACACTCACATGGCTTCTTCAACTCTGTAAGAGGGGCGAGAAATAGGCCAAAGCCAAAGCGCAATACATGACGTAACCAAGGAAGTCTACGCTGGGGTAATTGCATGCATTTCTATCGCTACTATGCGAAAATCGATGATCAGATGCTTCCAAGCGATGAACACCATCAACTCCATTTCTCGCCGTCATACAACCGAACTGAGTGCACTGCGGCACAGTACCCACACCCAGCGTATGCCGCTGGAACATAGTGTAGACGTGTGCTCACTTCTATTGCCGTGGTATCATCTTTCGTCACACAGCTGCGGAAGTAGGTGAAACTGTCCACAATCGTTAGTCTCTCCTCATCCAGCATCAATTTCGGTACTACCGTCGTCCAGTCTTGTAGCAGTGCTTTACATTTTGAACGTGCCAAACATATGTCGAATGAAGTTGCAGCCCTTGCAAGTCCGCCTAGTGAACGTTACATTGGATCGGTAGATTTGGCAAGCCCACGAGGTCGTCTGCTCAATCTAAGCCACAGTTTCTCCCCATTTGCGAGTTCTACACCTTCATCCTGAAGACCTCTTAAAGCTTCATCCATTAACTCATCGATGACGAAGTTAGATAAGAATACAGTAATAGAACATCCTTGTCAGACACCGCTGGTTTTTTTCAATAGAGCACAATGCTCGTGGTAGATTCCCAAACGGTTGTAGCACACACCTCCGGTGAAAAGGACTAAATGACGCTGTTCGGTCCGCTGGATCGAAGGTACCTTTCAAGTTGAGAAAAAACTACACTTTTCTGGCGGCGGCGGTGTGTGTGTGTGTGTGACCCAGTCCTAGCAACTGCCGTAGAGTGAAAATGTAGTTATTGCAACCTGAACCTGGGCTAAATTCGACTTGCTGTTCGCGACCGTTGCTCTCACGAATCGATGTCGAGCTGCGCAGCATTGTCGAGGCTGGAATCTTAGTAACTATCAGAATTAAACTAATCCCACAATGGTCACTGTGTAATATCTTCTTGAAGATGCATAGAACTGGTGGCTCACTCTCCGATAACGAAATGCTCTCTTCATTCAAAAAATCACGGAGAAAAGAGGCATGTTTTGCCGAGCGTTATAAATAAGGGCATTTGTGACTGATCACGGTCAACTTTTGTTTCTATTTTTTGGTCGATTGGGTGTCTGTGGATGTGTGATATGGTTACCTGTAGTTCACTATATTCAGACGTCTCTCACGTTCAACCTTTACAACGGTTAGATCACAGTTTTCTTCAGCTTAGTGACAAGGTTTGAGCTTTGTAGTGTACCTAGTATCAAGGCGTGGGAGTGATACTTCACTGTAAAACGGTTGCTTCAACTTTCTTCCAACTGCACAGAGTAATCTCCTACGGAAACTCATTTCTATTGACTTATTAGGAATGATCCCCTTCCAAACCGGTCAGAATATTTTATCACCCTCTTTCCTCATAGCCTCCGGGTGGACCTCGATTCCCTGGTGTCCAGCCCCTCCCTTCACAACTACCCAGACCATCAGGGGTTCCTATGGCTTCCGTCTCATCAATGCCACCGGGTGGTCAACCGTTCGGTGCAAGCCCTGCACCGCCCGGGGTGCCAATGCCTTCTACGGGACCGATGACTCCCATGCCCAATCGTCCTGCTCCTGGTCCTCCTCCTCACGTTAGTTCTCGACATGTTTATCCTCTTTGTCCATCCTATAAATGAACGTTAGCATTTTTGTGAAAAATTTACTTCCGTGATTGGGCATTTTTTCGAAGTCACTTACTGGCCACTCATCTTCCGGTTACTATTTATCGGAACAATAGTTCAGATACCAATAGAGTTGTTCTTTTTATCTGGTGCTATCTCGGCAGTTCAATCCCGAAAGAATTTATTTTCTATTCACGTTCGACACTTTTGCTTAGTGGTCATCTTTTTTTTAAATCCGAAGCTTCTATCATTTATAAGATATATTGTAGAATTGGCAAACACTATTTGTTTACAGTTTCCCCTTAGTGCATACTGTTGTACACTCCATTACCGTTGTTTTTAGTTGTGGATGAAATCCAAGTTTGCATTCAAATGAAATTTGACATTTCACTTGTGATGTTTTCGCGACAATAAATCAAACAGGTGACAAGTGTAGTTTCTTGTCATCTTATATTTACGATAACATAATAACAAAATTTCTATGTTCAACAGTGTTTGCCGCTTTAAATCGATTATGGAATAGCCTGAGGAGAAAAAAAACATTCTGGGGAAAAGTTCAATCTTCTGGAACGATAAAAAAACAGCAACCATTCTATTTAGTTCGGCGTTATTACTTTGTCAGTATTTCATACATTCATCTTCATATGAAGAAAAAGTATCAAAAGTAAGCAAATATGCAATAAATGCACAACAGACGAGGACAGGTTAGGATTCTCTCCTGAATTAGAAGCCATCGGTTCACCATGCCTTTGGCGCTGATCCCTGAAAGACTCGGAGATACAAATTGGTCGGGGAATTTCCCTTGTTGTTCAGTGTGCAATTACTGTTCTGTTGCATTTTTTTGTGACGGTTCACGTATTAGTGCAGTGAAAACGGCTACCAGGGGCCACTACACTGGGTGGCGGGATTGGAAACCTTGGCACTTAAAATTGGACTGGCGTAGAATCACGTAAGGTTTCATTAGATCAGGTGTGATAATTAGCCGGACGACAGCGAGCTCCCGTCTACCAAAAAAGTGACTGGCGAAATTTGGTTTCGAATCTCCGACATTTTGGTGACAAACGCTTAGTGCTGTCGACCATTGCGAGCCGGAATCGAACCGACAAATTTATGTTTACCGGGCAGATTTTCTACCACTGACTTGTTAATTTATCCACATCTTTCTGATTTCAGACTATGAGGCAAACAAAATCTGAAGCAGTTGGAGAAAAAGACCTAGACGAAGTCAGAGTAACGAAAGAGAATGAGATGATGAGAATCTCCGATTTGGTCTCATCGGAATTCAGGTGGCATGTTCACTTGTGTCTGGTAGATCCCTTGTAGCGTATTTTTATCCTCGTCCTAGGATGCCTAACTCTTAAACAGGTTTGCGTAATCATCGAACACCCGGCTAGACTTTGATGCTATATAGAAAATTCAAGCGACCACTTGCCCATTAAACATTTGGATCAAATTGACAATATATCGTGATGCATTGTGTAAAAAAATGCTTCACCGTGCTTTTTGATATTGTTCGCATCAAAAAGGGGAGAGGAACTAAAATGAAATCGGTTACTGCATGTTTTGTATTCTTACTCAACTCATCTTTGAATGAAAAATCTAATCCGTTTAGAACCACTCTCATCTCCTCGTGATGATTATCAATCGGGCTTATCTGTTCTCATTCTGACTTCCGCTTTTCCACAATTTCGCACTCTTATTCCAACCAACGCTGCAGTGAACTCGAAATTCAATTATTTAATGCTCGCTTAAACGATGAGTCTAAACTCTTCGTTTCATCCGGATGCGGACCCTAATCATGGGACTCCACACCACGAAGTCGTATTGATGTACCTGTGGGATTGGTCCATCAAATCCCAATCCAGAACGAAATTGAGTGCGAACTGAATGACCGATGGTGGTCAAGTTGACTAAGCGTCTGTCACCAAAAAGTCAGATTTTCCCGTCCAAAACCCTCCGGTCTCTTTGTTGGTAGTCGGGCCCCGCGTTGACGTCCGTCTAATAACCACACCGGACCTAATTAGACTCTGTAATTTTATGCCAGTTCAAGTTTCCGTATCAAGGTCGCCGACCCCTCTAGTGCAGTTGGCTCTGGCATCTATGAGGCATGCCATTCCCACCGCATTCATGTTTAGGGTTTGTAGCAAAAACATACTTCCCAGAGCAGAGATACTTGGAGAATGTTAACGAGATTATTTTATCTATCGTTCCATCTGCATGAGGCAGCGGATTGACGACCAGGGATTCCAGAAACACGTACACATGATCGTGTACAGCATCACGTTTTAGACGTGTTAGAATCGTCCGACCAGTCAGATGGCACGTAAAACTCCCATGCTCTAAATCGGTTTATTATCGGCCTTTCACCGAGTAAATGTGATGCGTCCAAAATAATGTGGGCCAATGGTAAAATACACTCGATGACCCCGAAATGTACACACGGAGAGGGAATGAATTTTGCGATAGTTACGATCGCACCAATTCGTCGTGCTATCTTGTAAAGCGGAAGCTCGTTGGGCGATAAGGATATGCAAGACAAGTGCGTCGAATCACTGGATATTAAAATTTTCCAGTGATTCAGTATAATGAAAGCAGATCCGAGTCAAAGATGAATCACGATGTCGGCGGATTTGTGTGGACGCTTTATGGCAAAGGTTAGAATAAAGCCACAAGTTCCGTGGACCCACGACCTTTGCCTTTCTTCGTTTTAAAGCGATGTTCGATTGAGCCGATCGTGCAGTCTTCTCACTGAAAAGTCTGCCAGAGCAACTTTTCTCACTTTTTTCAATGTTTGCATGCAACCAATCGAAACCGAGGTCCTACTTACGGCTATTTTGACGGGAGTCCGCCGCGAAAAGTAATATTCGGCTAGACTACCTTATTTTGCCTTTTCTTTTGGATTTTTTCATTCAGATGATCAAGGAGATAGCTCTATTTGTTTGTGAGAACAGTGACAGTCAGAAAACTGACTTAGAATATGTGGGTGATGTTGTGCTACTCAGGTTGGACTCAAGTCAATTGCAGGTTTTCCTCGATCGTCTGAATAACACTGTAGCTATGTTTGGGGTAAATTTTACACCTTCGAAGTGTAAAATACTGGTGCAGAACTGGATTGGCTCGAATCCGAACCTTGTTGTTTTCGAGGTAAGAAGTAGTTAAGGTGGATATGTTTAGTTACTTCGGTGGTTGTACCTTACCAGGTGGTCATATTGACGGATGAAGTATATTCGCGCATACTGAATGCTCAATTGGCGTTCACCAATTTGAGGCATCTGTGGCGTCAGTGTGATATCCAATTATCGATTGAGGGTCAAGTATACACAACAGCAGTGAGGTTCCTTTTGTCATTCCGAATCATACCCTTTGATGTCAGAACGTATGTGAACAACGGCTTTTGAACACCATTGTCTTCATAGTATTGGTAGTGTGGTGGGAGAACTTTGGGAGTGTAGGGTACTGGGTCCTAGGATCCAGTCTTTAGAGCAGCAACTGAGTGCAAATTAATTAAAGCGTTTGGGACATTTTTTGTTTATGCTCAGAGAAGGGCTGCTTCGTTGTACGCTGTTCTGTGAGGAAGGTGATGACCGGAGGTGTTCAGTCGAAAATACTGAGAAAGGTATGTATACTCTGACCAGTGAACTTACTCGTGTAGGTGCAGCTAGGCTACCGGGTTGGATTCCTCCGGGTTATCCTGAGTGATGGTTGGGGCCAATGGGTCATATGGTGTAATTTATTTGAAGTCTTTCTTCCACATATTTTTTCGACTTGTTATTTTTTAGTTGAGATTTCACTATTTCTCGTTCTTCTTTTCTCTTTTGTCTAATCGGTGCTGTGAGGTCAGAGCATGTGGTTGCAAGTTTTCCGGTTGTAAAAACTGAAATTGAGTCGATGTTTGTAGCCCTTGTTAGTTAGATTCTCGTGGCTGTTTAAAAATTAAAGATTACTTTATTGAGTCGCAAGGCAGTTCAATCTGCACGCCAAGTAAGTACCATTCAACCTCTGAAAGATATTGACTGAGCGATACGTCAATGTTACTCATGTCCGATTTAACTATAACTCTTTTGAGACCATGTTGAACGAAGAAATTCCCGGAGTTTTCATTTGTTTCATTCAGTTTGTTGCAAGATTAACCGTGCTTGTGCGACCTTTAGGCTCTCAGGGTGATTCACGAGAGAGGAGTCCTGATTTTGCCATGGATATATATTTTTAACGCATTTGTTATACGTTAAATTATGTGAACTAACGATAACGTATTGGGAATTGTCAGATTCATTGGCCCATTTCCAGGGTTGCTGTAAGTCATGTTGTTTTTGGTCAGATAAATGTTTTACTACGGTTATTTTCGGTGTGCTTCACTAGTTGTCTAGGCGTTGCTCTTCATTTGGTTAAAAATTGAATTTGTCCGCGTTCACAGTCCATAGACATCCTGGTTATATTTGCCAGAAGGATATCCTTCCGTTTCATTTTTACGACCGCTGTTCTCAGACGGATGCTGGATTTTGTAGCAATACAAATTCGCTTGTTCCCCCCTCCCGTTCATGATCAGGATTTCCGAGGAGCTGCCCCATCAAGCGTCCAGATACCGTATACGAACTACCCAGCTCCCGTACCTCCTCGTCCTGGTCACATTGCTGGTACTGCCTGGCAGACGCCAGCTCCCACATCACTTGGTTACACAACTATAGGGCCTCGTCCACCAGGGCCGTCGGTCGCAGGTGTAGTGCAGCCTCCAATGCAGCCGATCTCTTACGGACAGCTGCCAAACCCACAGTATCAACCTCAAGCCGATGCCTATCGACCAGTTTTGAGCAACTATTCCGGCGCGAGTCCGGTGCCGATCCGCATGGGTGTTCCTCCAGAGCGGTTACCTCTTGCCGGGTTGCAACCGAATCATCCCCCTGATTTAAGACAAGAAGCTCCGTCTCAACTACACCAGGTCCCACGATTATCACAGGCCACCATTCCAGCCAGCGGAATATCTTACTCGGGATTCGTTAGTCCCATTCCCGGTCAGCCGCCAAACGCGAATTTCACACCCAGTGCTGCTGGCTTTTTGTCTCAAGGAATACGTGCACAAGCACTACATCCATCACCAATCCCACGCCAACCATTGGGAGTACAACCGCTGTCTCACCCCGGTTCCGGAATGAATATGAACATGGGCGTGCAACCGTTCTGTCGGCCAAATATGCCGCCACCACAACCACTACAGCAACAGCAACAAAATCAATCGATCCCACCACCGCCACTGCAACAGCAACAAAATCAATCGATCCCACCACCGCCATTGCAACAGCATCAACAGCCACAACAATCTCTGGAGACGACATCTACACAGCAACAATGCCAGACACAAGTACCCTGCTCACATCCACAAGTTCCATCTCACACGGGGGTTGTCTCCGTGTCACAACCACCGGGTAATTTTGTGGATCCGAATCCAGTGAAAACAGCTGCCGACATAGGGATCGCCGGAACCAACAATGCCATGGCAGATGAGGGGTGTGTCTCAGATTCTGCACCTTTGAAACCACAAGTTCTGACCAAGGTAAGTATTTCTCCTTGATTTCCATTGGATCAATGGATGCGTCAACCAAGTTCCTAATTTTAAATTAAAGATAAGCTACAAGTGTGCGCACTGTTTGCGTAATCAGTGTTCATGAATTTTCAGTCGTGTTCTGGTGTCGGATTTTTCCGCCAAGATTTTCTGTCATATTTTACTGCATGCTTGCCGCTAAGGTTCACTCTACGGGGGGAGGAGGAACTGGAAATTACGACTCCAGAACTTGGAGTGGCATCAAATCACATCATTTCTTGATTGGTCGTATGTGATAACGAGTCAAGTGACAGTTGTTGGAAGTCTACCACCTAAGTGATCATCAGATCTGGGATTCGAATGTCTGATCTATTCGGGGTGACATGCAGTTAACGTATTTGATCATCGCTTTGAGTCTGTCATGCCTCCCGGTAAGCATCCTTGGTCTTGATTATCTGGTTAGACACACTTCACCGACTGTTCTCTCATCCGATGAGATGTGACTGCCTGCCTAATATAACTCATTGGCTACAAGCTGAGTGGACTTCCTCATCTAGTGGAATTGTCTGGAATATTTGTTTTCTAGAACGATGCAAGCCCACTGAACCAAATATGTTGACTTAATCCTTTCCCAAAGTTGATAGCGATGTTTTATTTTCAAAATGAATCCAGTCTCGAGAGAATGACATGGAGTGATCGTTCTCCCATCCACAAAAAGAGACACGTCCTCTCGTACCAGCCACAATGAATTTAGTTCGGTCAGTTTCAAGTTTGGATTGCTCGTGTGCATTATTCTCAGCCGGATCCAGAAGTACTCGCAAACGGTTTATATCCGAAATCGAATCCGTCTTTAAACCCGGTGGAGATTGCGTCGATCAAATCTTTGCTCTGTGACGAAGTTCAGCATTCGTGCACACTCTCCTTCCGTTCGCGGTCTCTAATTTGATCTCTATCTAAGAGCGGCGTTTAACTCTGTAGATCGCACAGTTTCTGATCCCGTCTTTCACTGGCGTAGTTCAAAGCCGAACATTGTTTTGGTTGGTTAGGAAGTCGACGATGGGCTTCAACATTCAAGAGGCTGCATCTCACCGGGCGTCGGGTAGTGTCACCGTTTGTAAAAATAAAACTCGTTTGAATTTTTGACAGTTTGAATGATCCTTGTTGTCCATGCGATTTTCAGTCATCTGTCCGTGATTGACTGTGCACAGGTGCAATGAGATTGGTCCTTCCATGTGGCTCAGAAACACTATCTTCCCAGGCGAGAAATCGGAAAATTATCGGTGTTTTAACACCGGTATCTTCGTAGCAGTACTGGAATATGAAGAAAATACCATGTCGAAGACTCTGGGGTTATGTGTTCGGTATTGGAATTCGGCCCAAATTACCTGTAATAAGCATTGAATTTCAATGGTTTGAAGTGATTAGAACGTGTGATACAAACACGTGCTTGAATATAATGTAGACTTTTGGGCTTTCAAATGAATACCTTCTTCATCGATTGCTCTGTGATTCAATATAGTCGTAAAACGAAAAATCATTTTATTTCCCAGACGTTAGTTGTCTATCTATCCTACCCCTGGATTGCTGCCGCTCGTTCTCACCAGCTGTGGCGGGAACATTGGAACCAGGTGAACACAAACTTTCGCCTGTTAGGCGAAGCAAATCGGTTATCTCCGCTTCCTATGGGTGACACTCATTCGCCCAGCAGGCTGCTGACTAATTCGATCTATCATTAATCGGTGAATTCCTCACACGCGCGTTTGTTGCGTCCAGCCTATCGATCAAAATGATCCGCACGGTGTCGCTACGATTGTTCGATTCCGCTTTCCACTAGGCGTGTTATCAAAACCAAGTCTGAAAATGGTTTTATGGTTCACGTTCGAGCTACAGTTCCCGTATGTTGATCGGTGAAAGATTGATTGTAGCACCTGCCTCTATGACTCGAAGTTTCCAGCCGTCTCGTTGATGATCTCATGAAACGCAACGCGGTATTCTAATTTGACCGACTGGGGCAGCTCATTGATTAGGCTTTCCACGTTTTTTCGTCACACCCTGGACCGAACAGGTTGACCCATCTTCCAACCGTTACATGCCTTGGAAAATGGCCGTATATTGACAGGCTTAATCCACGAGCATACAACTTGCACTATTCATATGGCTTATGTTGCAAAAACCTAATCGTTGGAAAATATCAAGGCTGTTGGGCTAATTGTCATCAAGACAGACAAACAGTTAGCGTTGTTTACATAGACCACAACTGTGATGGTCACTGTCTAGTGTTTGGGAACAAGTGAACAATTTGGTTGTCGTATTGGATTTGACGATAGAATAATTTCTGCGAGGATGGATGGTAACTGATTTGGTGTCATGATGTTTTAGGGGCGTTACTCGTTACTTAAAATACTTTTATAATTGTATTTTTTCTCGAGACCTGATTGATACAAGTGTAGTAGTGAACATGCCTCATAACCATTAAGGCCTACCAAATGGAGTGGAAGAAGACCTACAGCCGCGACCCTAAACCTGTGAGTGGCATAGTATCATTAGATCAGTTGTGACAGTTATCCTGACAACAACGACTTGCCATTTACTACCAAAGTGACCGGGAGATCTGAGATTGTCAACGGATTTGAAGATTTATGTTAGTCCTAGCTCAGGTGGTTGGTTTTCTTGGGATCCCGATCTCTGGGCTTGACGGTTGGCTTCTCAGACGTTACATCATCAGCCGAGGTGTTGTTACATCGTCAGTGCATCTTGATCGGTGGTGAAGCGTTTGTGATCTGAGCGTCAAGCTCAACGATCAGAATCTCATTATAAAAGATCTAAGATTCGAACCCGTTCATTGGCTTAAGCAAATTTTGTAAGGTCTTTGGGGGAAACGATTTCACAAATTGTCTACTTCATTCAAATCTGGTTTGCTTTTGGTTTTCCCTGTTTCACTTTTAATTTGCCATTTTTTAATTCTGAAATGCATCAAATTGTGGGCGAATTTTTTCGGAAATACCACATGGCATTCCGATAATCAAGTACACAATCGCAGTGGCTTTTTCATTGTTCTTGTGTTTTCTATTGTATGATGTCATTGTGTTATCTCATCAGGCGGATTTCGATGCACAGCGTCGCGAAGAACGTCTACGGGCCACATATGGTGGTACTTTGATTTCGGCATCTCCCATCCCCTCCGGCCGTTCCGGTGAGACTAATTCGTTGTACTCGACAGAGGCAAAAATGGCAAACGATAAGCTCGATAGCTCAGTATCCCAACAACAGAAGGCTAGTGATCAACCCCGGGCGAACGAAGTGAAACACAGTCATTCATCTGAACGAAGAACATCCACTACTGCCACGTCCGGTGCAGATCCTCTCTCAGATCCACTTATTCTTAATCCGTTTATCGCGGCTACAGAGAATTTGCTTACCTGGCTGGAGCATTTGGATGATCCGATCCCATCGGATTCCAAACCGGGGGTAAAGATGACACGACTGGATAAGACGTGGTCCCGCGTTCAGGAAATCGCCTCTGCCGAACGGATCTCCTCCTCGGGTCGGAAAAAATCCACTCAGGCCGCGGCAATGTGTTGTCCAACAAAAAATCGACGTCAAGATTGCGTCCCTTACGACACGAACCGGGTCATGTTGGAGGGGACAAAAAACGATTACATAAACGCTAGTCACATCGATTTTCTGAAATGGTTTGGCGATTGGTGCCCTCGGTACATTGTGGCCCAGGCTCCGATGCAGAAGACGGTCGCTGATTTTTGGCAAATGATTCTCACCCAGGGATGTGAAGTTGTTGTTTTTCTTCCACCGGCCAGAATTTCTCGGCCATCTAGTCCAACATTGGCTGGTTTGAACGATTGGTCCAATACAGGCGAAGGAGGATACGGAGACTTGACGAATCATCTATCAATCCCACCTCATTTGCCCTCAAATAAAGTTGGCTCCCGATTCTCAGTGCCTGGCAGTCAACCGCCATTGGAATTGCGACTTCAAGCTTTGAAAAATTCAGACCATACCAAGAAGGCCACAGATTTGGGTTGTTTGTCTAACGGGCATGGGTTTACGGAACGTATACTTACTGTGAGAAATATCACCACCGAACAAACGCGTAGTCTTGTTCATCTCACGTATCACGGCCTTGTGCTACCGCCGACCGGTTCTCGGATAGGTGGTATCACTGACCCTGCGATTGAACCATTTTGCGCATTTGTTAACCATGTGCACACCTACTACAAACAACAACGAAGTTTACTCCGTCCGATCGCTGTGGTCTGTGAACACGGCGCCGGGCTGAGCGGAATTTTCGTCACAGCCTCTGTATGTTTACTTCACGCTGAACGTTTGGGTCGTTTGGCTGATTGTGTGGAGGTTGCCGGTCGATTGTTACAACAGCGCCGTGGTATATTCAGCCAACCGGTTGAACTTGTCACCGCAGCTCGTGTAGTGGCACACGCGGCCGTGGAAGCTGCCGCCAGACGGGACGTTGTTGTCGGTCCGCGTCGATGCAGCAGCTCGGTTTCAACACGAAGTGCGGATCACTATGAGAAACTCGCTTCAGTAGCTACCGTGCCACCGGTGGTTGCTCCTGTGGACTCGTTATTCTCCGATCAGCACATGCAAATTGGCGAATTGTTATCTGTGGTTGATCGATTCAATTTGGGTGGTGAATCCTCCAGTGTGAGACAGCCAGATTTCATCAGCACCGAACCCGTGAAAGATGATACAATCAATACCGGAGCAACGGAGGTGAGTGACAATAATGCAATTTTAGTGAACGCATTTAATCCACTGATGTTTTTATATTTTTGGAGAATATTTTAGAATGAAGGTCACGGCCGATCCTTAGCTGCCGAATGGGAAATTGACCGACGGTTGCAGAAGTGGAACCCAAGATGTTAACATCGTTAGCCTGACACTTCACCGAAGTTGAAAGGTCGCGTGTAATGTGCCGCTGTGCGCTCACTTT
Source organism: Fasciolopsis buskii (assembly GCA_008360955.1). Taxonomy (NCBI): domain Eukaryota; kingdom Metazoa; phylum Platyhelminthes; class Trematoda; order Plagiorchiida; family Fasciolidae; genus Fasciolopsis; species Fasciolopsis buskii. Next base: position 63,001 of record LUCM01010044.1, read on the forward strand.
TGTTGTACGGTATGTGAGACATGGAATATTCGCATGGGAGATGTTCGTCGGTTGAAGGTTTTCGACCACCGATGTCTACGTAGTATGGCTAGGATTGGATGAAGTGACCGAGTGAGTAATGTTGAGGTTAGGAATTTAGTGTTACGTGTCAATTCTGAGACAGATTATCTCAGAGTTGGCGAACACTCGTCCACCATACCACGCCTTTTTCTGGGATTCCCCCGTCGAGTAGAAAAAGTTGTGTAGGTGAGAAGTTGACGTGGTAATGCGGAATGAAAAAATGTACAGCGAACTTGGTTAAAGTGAAATTGGGTGTCTCACGTCTTCTTGTTTGGGTTCGAAAAGACCGGTCAACTAGCTAGCTGGATACGCTGAATGGTATTGCAGTGAACCGTGATCAGTGGCGATCGTGCTGTCATTTTTTATCGAATCAGAATGATTGAAAACACGTGCGTTTGTACAGTTAGACTGTGTTCCGTGTGTTGGCTACAACAGCATCTTACCTCTTCCCACTTGTGTAGGTCCACTCCCTGTTCCCTTTGGATATTCACTCTTTTTATAGACATGTTACCTTGGGAAAAAGGCAGCGGTCAGTGAGGTTTGTCTTGCTGTTCAACGCCGAACGATGATGATGATGA
>LUCM01010044.1:80465-92441 GCA_008360955.1 Fasciolopsis buskii
TATATATATATATATATATATATATATATATATATATATATATATATATATATATATATATGTTTTTCGAGCGAAATCACTTACGTTATTCCACTGATATATGGAATAGCGAATTTGCAAACCGAACACGATAAAAAGATAAACTAGGCGGCAGCTCACAACTGAAACGGGTATGCGTACGTCGGTCCAATCTTGATGATCCGGGTCACTGTTGGGCAAGAGAACCTGTCATGACTGAACATTAAGATAGTCCGCAAATTGAATTGTACCAAGGAAGCCTTGGCCAACAACGCAGGTGGGCAAGACATGTGCACGTGGGTAAACGCATGATCTTTTCGGGGATTGGAATAGCGTAGGGTCAGATGAGCATCGACCAGTAGTCGGATAAATTGAAGTTTCTCGCTATCACCACTTCCTCAAGATTCTGCGACAATACGGAGCGTATAGCCGTTGGTGCCAGTCATCAGCGTCTAATCAGACAAAAAGCGAGGACAAAAAACAGTGGAAAAATCGACTAAAAATAAATAGCTGAAGAACGGTGTGTCGAAGCAAGGATTTCGAATGCCTGAGCACCGCCGTCTGCCGCATCACGTACTGTTTTCAAGCATCGCTTGCGTGGTTCTGATGTCCCTCAACTCGCTGACGGTTTCATTTCTGTGTAGGTCATAATTTTTAGTCAAATTCCATCAAGATGTGGGCAGTTGTAAAGTGTCACTTGCCCAATCTCCTCCAGCACTCTTTCAATGAGGAACGTAGCCAATTGCCTTTCTTCCGATGTAGAGATCACTCAAGAGTTCCCGAAAGATTGAGATGAGAGTAACGCAACGGATCTTACTGGAAAGAGTCGCTCACTTTTCCCCCTGCCGGAAGTAGGAACCATTGTTGTTTGAATCTCACCTGGCCGGAATGGAAAGTGGATGCAGAGAGCTTTTAATCAATGAGTCTGTGGCAATAGACGGAGCATGGACAGCGTACTTAAACATACATGGAGATGAAGTTTCTGGACCAGCTGTGGATGCAATCTTGGAAGTAGTTCCAAAATCTTCCTCTTGGTCGTGGGCTCGATATTGGTAGTTCCATTAGGGGATATGCTAATGGAAGAAGTTTGGCTGATTCAATAAATGTAGCAGTGAAAATATCACTGCTGGATGAGGAACGGGGTAACATTTCCCATCGGCCACAACGCATCAGATTCTCCTTCCGTAGAAGCTTTACATCGCGACTGTTTAGTGATTGATTAGCTAAAACAGAATCATCAAGCGTGATCTCATTCTTGATCAGATTAATTAGTTTCAGTGTCGTCGACTTTACATATACTTACACAATCGCTTTACTCATGTTATTTCACACTTCCATTAGACATAAACCATTTTCACCGGAGGAAACGAAAACAAAAGATATTTCTGCAAATTGATGATTAAATGTTCTGTGAAGTTGGAAAGGGAAGAAGAGAATGAAAATCAAGAGAAAGCTACATCAAGATAACCCGATGAGCGAAAAGTTTTTGCATGACATGTTGCACGGACGAAACGTTTTCCGGCCAGACTTAACAAAGCTTTGTGAGCGAGATAAGGACAAATATTTGGTTCCATAACGTTGACACGGTGATCACTGGCAGACATATCGGGAGGGGGTTTGACGAAAAGCATAGTGGACTGATTGATGGGGCTCCGTCAGTATTTACGGGTCCGCAATTGAGTGAGTAGTATAAATTCCCCCAGGCCGACCGCAGTTAATGAGACGAAGGAAGCATGGTTAAAATATCCTACTGCCCGCTGAATGTTGCCATCTAAGAAGATGAACAACGAATGGAATAGATGAAGCACAAACAAGGATTTCAAACGATCACTTCACAGTTAAGCCTTTGAAGTGACTAAACCTCAGATGACAAAAGATAGTTAGACAGTCAGTACGGTTACACGCATAAGGTTGGACCATCTTTCGCTTGCCACACTGTGAAGACTTATCAGTAATGATAGCGCCTCAATCTTTGGTTTGTTGCTTTGCACTTTGTACCTTGTCGAAATCAGCAAAGCTGATCAATTGACACGGCGAAGTGGTCCGTGTCAGCATTCAACCAGAATTCTTTTGAACGAACGACAAATGAATGAACCTGAACAGAGAACTCATATTGTTGTTTATTGTCTTTCAGATAGCTATATTATTAGTAAACTACTAGGAGCAGCCCGGTGACCTCCAGGAAGAATAGGAGATCTGTCAGGTGATAAATCAACGTACTATAAAGACATGTAGTCCGAAGAATGATATTTGTGCCAGTGAACGGGTTTACTTGAATGAAAGCAGCAAGAAGCCAAGGTAATCCTAAAAATATTCGCGAATTTCGCTAGTTGATAAAACAACCAGATATAGCGTCAGTGGTCAGTCATTTCCTAAACTAACATATTATTACTTGTGAAACATACGTACCCCGAAAGTAGCAAGCTCGTAATTGGTCTAAGTTGCCTCCAGTGTTCTAGTTCATCCGGTACATCAAGGTCCGCCGTGATAAATGGATGCGGTCGGTCCATTGTTCACTGGGTTAGAAATGAACTTTTTGTCTAAATGTGTACCTTTCTGGCCTGTTATTTTAGTATTCACTCATCTGAGGTCAGCATGAGACAACAGATATTACTCAGGCTAGAAAATTTCATAACGTTACCAGTCGACTTGTGGATTTTCCAGTCCATATTGATTAATCGGTAGGGAATAATTCCCGCGGGCAGACTGGACAAAAATAGATCTGCCAATTTTTTATTCAAGTTGCAGTAATTCCGGACCACACTGGCCAAACGGACTGATCATCTGTCACCTCAAAAAGGTCATAATTCTGGATCGCAGGTCCCCAAACGGTAAACGGCAACTCGTTGTTTCCTGTTCGTTGCTATTTGTGACCTAATGAGATTTCATGCAGTTCATTGCCACTTCTTTTCTCATGGTCACAAGGTTTCTTTCTCCCATTCATCAGGCAGGTCCTGACGGCTGTGAGGAATGCATTTATCTTTCAAGCATTCACTGGGAGCGAACCCTAGATCAAGTACAAAGATAGCCTATGTGGTCCGCCAGCTTTGTGTTATTTTGGGAAATCCACTTCTCGGACAGATTCGGACTCTCAGAGAAGTGATCTGCGTTATATACCGTATCTCGTCACCATTCAAGAGAACAAAAAACGACTTATTGATGTCGCTGTGCCTTTTTAGTCAACAAGCATGCTGATTTTTGTTCCCCAACTGATCCATCATGGGATTTTCAAGATCCAATATGCTATCTGAATCCGTGGCACTATTGTTCAGCTGTTTCATCCTTGTTACAAATCATCAGTAGTGCATATGCATCACGCCGGAAGTGAAATAGGAACCGAGACGACAGTTGCTAGTCGAGCACTTTAGCCATCATACTAGCCAGGTCGATTTTCCAGCGTTTGTCGAACATTAACATGACACGATATACCGCCCATATATTTCTACTAGATTTTGCATTCTACAGATCTCTACGCACCAGGTAAGCTGCTGTCACACGAGGCCGGGATTGTTTGTAAAAAATGAACACATTACAAACAGCCTTACGAAGGTTTGTCATTTGGAATTTTGCCTAAAGGATATGTACAGTTGATGATTCCTAAAAGGCATGATGCAGTTGTGAAATGTTTTCGTAGTTTTCGTTGACAAGCTGAATGTCGATAGCACAGCACATCACATCGTCTCCGACTGCAGATGTGATATTGACAAATCCCAATCAAAACAGTACAGTTGCGCCGAACCGGGAACCTTTCACTTCTTCGCTTTCCACGGCAACGTTTTGACTGTTTCACTTACTGATTTTATGTAAATTAGTATGATGTGACAATAGGTGATTGGTCTCTCGCTAATCGAACATACGACTTTATCCACCAGCTCACTATCGAACGCTGTTAGTCTTGTTACAGGTCCTACGCAGTATGCCACACCCAAATTCGGATACGGACAATAAAGGGCAGCCTAACGACATAGTGGCCAGTCTATTTGGATTTGGTTCTAATCAGTGTATCGAACATTACTACTACATCACATGAATCGATTTTGCATGCCACCATGGGATCGATCGTTATTCTATAGGAATCAAATATATTGCCAATCGCTCTAGTTCTCTTAACTACTTTATAGATTTAAGTAGGTGCTACCCGGAAAGTACCCTTCATTTCAAATGACTGGTCGATGTCAGATGGTGCGTGAATCGCGAACATCTTCCGTTATCGTTCCTGTGGAAATACAAAAGGTTTGGTCGCTGTCGAATTTTGTTTTTGGAAATCGCGCGTGCCATCCCCAACTGAAAACGCTTACCATCGACCGCATCCATTGCAGTTCCCGCTGGCACTGGTGAGAGCGCTCATCAGAGGAAAAATCCGATTTTACCAAAGTAACGAGAGTACATTCACACCTAATGCGGCTGCCGCGTATTAAGCTGGTTTTGTGAATCATCGCTTTATCGGTGGTCTCGATAGCTGGTTCACATCCTCACGTGGTTTTATCCGCTTCGTAGTGTAACACGAACCGCTTACGCCTAGTGGTTGACACGTACTATTGACTGACCCCAGTTTGCATTTGGGCAAACCTGCTATCCAATTACAACTCTGTCATACAGTGGTTAGAAGGTCAGAAGACGAGACAGCTTCAGTCTGATTGTGTCGTTAGGACGCACATACGACTCGCCATGAGAAGATTAGTTGCGCTTGCATTTATCGACTGCAAATTCCCGGTCGCAGTCCATCTATGCGAGACCATTGGCAATTAATGAAGTAGCTTTTTGGTCCTTGAGACAGGCAAGGAAGGACTAGTATTCTTTTACAGTTGCTGTTGCATTTATTGCTGAGGTATTATGTTTGTGAATCAGTAAGCTCTGCCGATTCTAGACTTATTCTGGGTAACATGGTTCGCAGTAGGCTTCCGGCCACTGAAAACAGTTTCAGTCAACCTATCAGAATGATATAGGTTCGCGAACCGATGAAGCTAAACTCAGGCCCCTCATTGGTTCTGATGTATCTTATCAGTAACGCTTCTGTCTCATATTTGCACATGTGAGTTGTAAAGCAACTTTGCTTATTACTATTTCAAATTCATTTATTATTACCCTAACCGATGCATTTCAAATAATTGATTGACCTTTCACTCCATGGTTTCATTGTGCCAGTTTTGACAATTATATAGTAAGGATTCATAATATTTCACAGAACCGGAGCTCTACATATTGTTTAGCACAGAGCAATCTGTCAATGCATGCCGTTACGACTGAAGTTCGTTGAATGAATTTCTTGGAGTGAAAAAGAACGTATCTACCACCGCCTAACAAATCTATCGAGGGTGCACATGTCCGACTATTGGAAATCCCACGAACGGACTCTCATATCGTTATTTCTAGGGATCACGGGCGTTTGAATCGATAAACGCACTGCAAACCCTGCATGGGAAGCAACCCATGGATTTTCAACTGCAAACACTGTGGTGAATAGGCACATTCTATGTTAATTGGGCCACAGACGAAGTGTGGTCAAATACAAAGACCTGAATGACACCCATCAGGGTTAATCAAGACAAAACGACACTCGCGGAACATTTGGTCGCAATTTGTTGTGGAATTTCACGAGCAAGTGACAATCTTTAATTCCCCGTATCTCGCGTCTGGCTGAAACCTCAAATGTAATTCAAATAGCACCTTCCTATCTTTAAAATATGCGGTGATCCCTATTTTGTTTTTGATTACTAATGTGCACTTTTACTGCACCACCTTTTGTGATCGAACTTGTTAATTGCAATCTTGAAATGCGCCGAGAAGACCGTATTCACCTCGGCGCATGCATTCCTGGGCAAACGCTTAGTGTTTGTCTACTGGTCAATATTTGAGTAGTGAAACGATATAATTTAGTTTGTTTCACTATATGCCGCTAGACCGATACGAAAATTTCGTCGTGCACAGAGAAATAGGTTTCATTTATAATATGGGTGCGACGTGAACTTCGTCATTGAATCCTTTTGATGAACAGACCTTTTCGCAGTCACCAGACAAGCGATGCATCGTTCATGGATTGAAAAACCTGTGGAAGGCTTCATTTCCCTGTCCAAAACAAACAATGTTCGTGAAATAGTTTGTCGTGATGATAGTTGCAACCAACATCTTTGGGTAGAATGAGGGATGCAGGATCATAATACCTGCAAAGTTCACGCACACACACACACGCGCACCGATTTATCTCCAGACCGGTTGTAGAAGGATTACCGAGAGCGGCGTTGGTTTCATTCCCGATTCAGACATGCAATGTGATGGTGACCGGGTCAGGGCACAGATCGCCTAATGACGCATTAATAAAGGGAACTAAAAAAACATTACGACTGTGTCAGGCTTTTTCTGGATTTGGCTTCTCGATTTTCCAATTAAACGACCTAGAAACCCTTGTTGGTGCACGACGTGCTGGTCACGTATTCCTTATGGTTTTTCTCAGCTAATTATCAACATAATTGACGTTGACATCGAACCTTTTTCTTAGGCTTTTGGAGAGAAGTTTAAATGTTGCTCGCCCCTTGTCATCTTTCTGCAGATGGACCGCTAGAGTGTTCAATCAGACTGAGTCTGTCATCCAAACAACTTGAAATGTTATTTTTCACTTCAAAAGAAACTAAAAGGTAAACAACCTGATCTAAAATCACGTGAAACAGTAATACAATGGTCAAACTCAGTAAAAATCGCATGCCGTTAACATGCCGTTGCTATTGCAATGTTTGAAGAATGTTATCATGCATTTCACCTTGGATAGAAGCACCTCAGCCTAAACTGAACTCACGATAGTGTTCATTACTACATCACCGTAGTGTTTGCATGCTGTGCTTTTGAAATCGAAAAAAGTGTATCAACCATGAATGGAACATTTGCAGGGAATAAAATCACCCTAGGAGAATGTTCTTTCATTATCCGAATACTTCTCAACAAGAAATACTAATATCTCGTAGCACCTGTCTTTTGTTGTCTGGGTGAACTGGATAAAGTGGATGCAGTATACTAAATCTCCAGCAAGATGCCTCTCCTTTGGCTGTTACTGTTCACGCCTATTGACCCGCATTCTTTCTATGCGTACAACTAAATTACAAGCTTAGAATATCCATCTCACTTAACTTACCCTGTACAATCTTTTACTGCTTCACTTCGCCAACCCTACGGTCTTTTAGAGTGAACCCTTTGGTTGAATAATCCTGATAATATTTATCCGGCTTCCCTGACCGGCCCGAGGTCAATGATCCTCTTTGTTATTCGTTATTTGCCTGCGGCCGCGTTCCTATACTTCATTTAATGCTTCCGTTCTGTTTCATTTCTGGCTGCCTTATAGGCCTGCTAACTTTGTCTTTTCCTTTCATTGTTCTATATATTGACCCAGTTTGACCCTGTTTCGGCTCATTTGTAGTGAGAGAAAATCTCTCTCATAGTAGCAGGAGACTGTGCGCGTCAAATAAACCACTAAATGATGAAATTAAAAATCAGCTGTTACTATGAAGTAGGGAAACGGAACCAGATTGTAAACACTTGGTAGTCTTAAATTTTATGTTAAGCTCTGATTTATGTGAATACAAATAAAAAAGGTGGCAGTTATTTCATGACCTCAGAAACGAAACTAAATCAAGATTGGGAGACGATGTCTTTTTTGTTATTGTTAAAAATAACCGTAAGAATGTTGTTTCCTGATCCAAGTAAAAATGACAAAATCTGAAGTCCTTAAAGTGTCGGCTGAATTGGGTTTTTTTGTAAAATTTGGAACAAGGCAGGGTGTTAATTTGGAAGACAGTTAATTTTGGAGAAGGGTGCAAGTCTACCGGTTATCTGTAGAAGATTCATGATAGCCTCGTAGCTAAGCAAACTAAAACGAAAAGATCGTTTCATTTTGTCAGATTCGTTGAGATTCCTCATTCTGGCATGAACGGAACATAGTGAACGTCGTAACATAACACCATCGGACGCACTTTGAAAGTGGATTTATCAAAGCGATAACAAAATTGCACTCTTGAAGTACAAGAAAATAGAACTTTTAATACTGATAACATTGTTTCCATAGAAATCAGTAAATGTTATAACCAGAGTAGAGTCACTTCCTTCTAAGTTGAATTTAACTGCGTGTATCTACGGTTAACTGTGGGTATAGCCCTACTAAGTAACACGCTAAAGACTGGAACTTGATGGTATTTGGAACACAAAGTACGACGTTTTTAGTTCAAAGGTTTTCTTTGGTTCCCCGGAGGACAAAACCGGGAAATAAATCCTAAAGTCTCAAAAAATAAAATTAAAAAGAGTGAACTCCAAAATGAGTTGGAATAAATCATGTCAGAATGATCTCTAATGCCCTGGTCACAAGTGTCAGACCTAACGAACAAAAATTCGTATTTTCACAGTAATTCTACCATTGATTGCTTTTGTTAGCCGTGAGGAATTCATTTCCGGGGGCTCCTGATATGTCACAGGACATAGTTTGTAGAACCCCATATCCGTTTGTTTGTATGAGTTCTCGTACTGATTGATGAGCCCACCGCTATACGGCGGACCACATAAGCACTTAGTGTTTTATTAGTGTTTTCATGCACTAGACCATAAGATATTCATCTAACGACCGTAGCATCATTTGCCGCAAAACATGTACACAATCCACATCTAGGTTCGAAAGTTCTCTAATTCGCCCCTCAGATTACTTTAAAGCAGGCATCGTTGAACGACTAGTGCTTGTCGAAGCTGAAAGCGAAACTGGCCTTGAAAGTTGATTTCATTTAACAATACAAACTTATTTATAGCATTGAGAGTGGTCATGAATGATCCGTCCACTCAATAGCCACCCGTTAATGTCGACCGCCATGGACCAGTGTACGAGTAAGGAATCATTCGGCAAATCGCCGTGCAGGCATACCTGACGAATAACAATAACCTGACGCGATGCTTCTCAGCAAAGATTTTCTTTCCATATGTGCCGAAAACATACGATGCTTTGCATTCCGGATGACAATCTAGCGCTCAACGATGGAAACTGCTGCCTCATCCTTCGGCCGAGGTAAGCAATAATTCCATAACCAAACACGAAGAGAAAATAATTACCGATATTATGAATGAATTCAACTCAGCCCCTGAAGAGCGGATTTTATATGGCTTGGCAAACAAATCACTTTTTATGAAATAATTCACCATGTGATATCATCACTCAACTCACCATGAAGAAAGCATGGAAGCAATGTACAGCTGTTTCATCCTTGTTAGGATTCATCACAAGTGCATGAGGACCGCGCCCGAACTGGAACGCGAATCCGAACAAGGACGAACGATTCTGAGTCGAACGCGTTATCCATTACGCTACCGGGCAGACTCTGAACGGTTTGTTCAACTTCATCACATGATGTTGCACCTATCCGTCACTGATTGGCACGGTTACTGTCCGTTAGCGCACAGCGATCGACCCCTACTGATAGATGACTTCTGTACAGGTAATCTAAGTACGACGAAGGCTTTGGATATGATCTTCAAAGCTTGATTACTCGATGCATTTTAGTAGTAGGAGATTGAATGTTTTCATGAAATAATTCGCCATGTGATTTCATCAATTTTTCGTGACATTTGAAGAGATAAAAGTGAATTGACAACAATCTATTGTCAGTGGCACCACGAACACCATCTTCATGATTCACAGTATAAACAGGCTCCCAATTGTCTTCGCCGATTGTGCATTCGTAGAGCAACGAAAAGATAGCAGAAGTGCGAAGCATGAATTTTTTCAAGCTCCATTATAAATCGATCTACAAGAAATCAATTGGAAATCTCAACCAAGCATTGACATCACACAAGTGTGAATCTACCATTCCGGTTCAATTTGACGTAAGCCGGAATCATTGTGACGCAATTCATAAACAAACTATTAATTCCTATTGGATTGACGCTCACAAAGCTTGTTCTCATTCACCGTCCATTTATGACTGTGTCATTGAGGTGATAATTAAGATGACCCAGTCCTCAATTAGCAATAACGCCACTGGTATTTGATCTGATAGGAAATCGTCAGATTTATCAGATGTGGACGAAATTGTACTCCTTAATTAGGATTCAACGGATTATTGCGAATTTCGTGATCCATATAGCCAAATTCCAAATATGTTTGGGGTGCGTTTTGCATCTCCAACGTATAGAAAACGGCTACGAAACAAGTGATCGTTGCGTGTAAGAAAAATCCGATTAGCATTGACCAGATTGAGACAGCCATTGCAACCAAATCATTTCCGATATTCCATCAAACGTGAATTGTCGACAATGAAACGGTTGAATTGGCCCTGCTGTTCTACTCAGACACATGACTGTTGAGAGCGGAAGATGTGCGATGACTTTTGGTGTTCGAACACTGTCGTTCTCCTAGTGTTGGTAGAAAATGACTGGAGAATTTTATAAGCAAAGCGGAGAATAGGCTTAAGGTACTGGGCTTTACGTATGGATCTTTAGAACGAGGACTAAATCAGAATAGGTTAAGATGGCTGGGACAGGTATTGTTTGAAAATCGGACTATTCACTTACGTGACAAATTTTTATGGCTGGGTTGGACGCGCAAGTCCTCCTCAGTGGATGTTGTAAATCACTCTGGCGGTCAACGAAGCACTTGGTTTCTAGATTCTTCTATTTATCATTGGTCTTGAACTTCACAACTTTTGATCGATCATTCACTATTTCTCGTTCGTCTATTCTCTTCAAATAGTCACAAAGACCGAATTGAACGGAATCGGAATTTACTAGTTCTGTGTAAACACAAATGTTCCGATGTCCGATGATCTGCAATCATCATGCGGAAGAGAAATAGCGGAAGATTATTTCCACTGTCCGTTGTCGTGTATGTGAACTGGATTGCGGAAACTAAACAATCAGACCGTGAGAAATTAGACTGCGGGAAATTCGGACACGCAATATTTCTTTTCATTCTCGGAATTAATGCACGGTTTGTTCGTGAAAACTAATTGGCTACAAGTTTGAAATAATTTTTCACAGTTTAATAGATCATTTTTCAGTTTTTATTTTTCGGATGCAAACTTCATCGTTTCCCACACCAAATTGCTTTTCCAAAATTTAATTTACTTGACGACGCCAACGGTTACTCGGATAAGGTACCAGTTCTACTTTGCTGTCTTTTTTCGCGATACTTCCTAGTCTATTTCTTTCACTTGTTGTTTGTTCGGACCAGTGACTTGATGCACGGATACGAGACCTAATGGCTAAATGTTAATCGAGCGTATGATGGAGTCTAGGTTTTACCAAACCCATTAGACAAATACAGCAATTAGTACTGGGTGGTATGAAAATGTAGCTATTTTATCTGATTTCCAATTTTTATGAGACAAGATGGAATGAATTTCGTCGATTTCCGAGTCCAAACACGGATATCGGTGAACGCTGAGTGACAAAATTGCTTGCTAATCCAATTGCTAATCGTGTTTGAATCCAACGTTTTCTCCTTGAAGATATTGGGCTGTATATGGAACTCTGGAAGCTAATTTCCGTTGAACAAATCGGCCACGTCACAGTTCATCTGCCGTTCCGTTGACATGTAGATTCGCACAACGGACCGAAGACGCGCCCAACGGATCTTAGAGCACATTTCCAAATGTGTAGCCAAATCAGTGTCAAGAAATTCATTGAATAATTATCCCGATCGTGAACGGAGATAGTAAATCGCGAGACATTTGATAACAATCAAACACACAGCTGATCCGTGTTACACAATGCTGACCGGAAGATTTTAGTATTCACCGAATTATTGCTAATCCGATTACGTAACACAGCTCTGTGTAAACAAAATTTATTAACACAGAGTTTGCGTTTGCCAAGGAGGAAAATTCCATTGTTTGTTGCACGGAATTCAACCTCTATGCCTGTTCACGGCAGTTTAAAGCTGAATGTTGGATAACTCACGTATTGCTTTATATAAGCCGTTGAAAAGAGCAATGTGGA
>LUCM01010045.1:0-27597 GCA_008360955.1 Fasciolopsis buskii
CAGACTATTTCGTCAGGACTCTACCCATTGACCTTCCAGGCATGTGTATATCTTCGGCTTGAGATAACCTATCGTATGTAGCACGTTGGGTCATGAACGCACGCAAGCCGTCACATCACGTCAAGGTGCAGTCTCGTCGTGACCGCTGTTTGGTATAAAAATCCAGCGTTGTTAAGTTTAAAACGCTCGATATTCTCAAACATAAGAAGCTAAATCGAGTAAGGATTTTAGTAGGCTCATTACTCAGTGGATTATGGTAGCTAGCGATTTTGCTTTCTCAGCTCACTCTCTCACCATGACAACACTGTCTCGTTGTAACGGGAACCGGAGCTAGCTTAATTTAAAATAAATACCGCTGTGAATAATTATAAAATCTATCTACACAATGTGAAACAATTATAAAGGCGCCGGTTTTTCAGCGGTAACTGAATTTATTCCCAGTGCGAGGTGATAATTTTCACTGAACAACGAATCATCAAATACGAAGTTTATCACAATGAATTTGATGTTCCTGTTAACTATAAGAATTCGTTATTGAACTAAGCAAATACCTAGATGAAATCCGCCTGCTCAAAGTAATCTAGTGAAGTATTTTTCTGCACTGTGTTGTACTGTCTGATGTTTGGAAGCATAAGCTTGAATTCCAGCGGTGATAAAATAAAAATTCCCATTGGCAGTCGCAAAATACAGTAAAAAAAAGTCGACTTATTAATGTAATGTGAATTAGCGAAGGCTGACCTGCAATTCGACGGTGATTAGTTCCTCGTTCACCAGCATTCGATTGACGAACGGCTTAGAATTTCTGGAAAGATCAGTTTTGGACGAAAAAAATTGCCAGAAAGAAAAATATTTCTAAAGTCAAAACGCAACATGGAGAGGTTACCCCGAGGTGGGTGGGATCAAAAACGCAAATGTTCCACCTCTACTTGTTTGGGATACGCCGATAACCAGAGCAAAAATCGGGATGAAAGAACAATCAATCAAAAGAACACCAAGGCATAACAGCTAACTTTTTTTGATAGTCCGGAGGTTACAAAAGAACAATGGAGAAAGACAGAAAACACGTCGGAAGAAGCAGAAATCAAAGATGTGAAAAGGAATCGCCTAAATTTTCGGAATAGAAAAAGCAAAGGTCGGAGTCTCGGTGCACGGTAGATAATACGCGAAAAATAGCGAAGATCGGAGAACAAAGACTGAATCATGAGAACAACACCGCATATATTAAAGTAATGAAGGGAAGGTCGAACGAGGTACACACAGAAGGTCAGGATGGATTCAGTGAAAGGCCACTTAGCTCTGGGATGTTTACAAAGTTCTAAAAGCAGGTCGTATTGTTCATCAACTCTTGATAAGGAGAGGCATATATTTGATCACCAAAACATGAACTACTGAGGAGGTACCTTACAAATCTGAAGAGAAGGGGGGGAAGAACGGCATCTTGAAGAACATCGGAGTTGTCAGCCGCACATGTGGACGATTATCCCCCAAGTTTCGTGCTATGGATACGTCCATCACTAAACTATGCAGACAAATAAATTGAGTACCTAAGAAATAAAGCCCTTGAGGCAGAAATAAAATAGGGAAATTAATCCAAAAAAATATAATAGACCTTGCAGAGTTGCTTTACGACTTGTAAATAAAATGCACCAACTACGATATGACACCAAGGATAACTCTATGAGGTTTGTTGGTGAACTGAAAATGATCGGGCGAAGTCATGGTGTACTTTCAGAGGGGACAAATATAGCTCAATGAGTTTCGCAAAGTCAAAATGAGGGTAGTGGGACGAAATTGCTTGAAATGAATAGGCGTTCCTTTGAAAATCACTTGGCTTCCAGCAAGCCGGAATGAAACAGGAATACAGAAAGTTGTTAGTAGAAGAGAGTATGACTTCAGACAGGCAATTAACAATGTTCAGGGCTACACAGTAGTAAAGCATCTGACATGGCCACAACTAAAATCGTGAGTTTTAAGCAATTTAGAAAAGTTATAAAAAGTGCCTGAATAGTGTATGTGCGACAAATCAGCTATCTTCTCAAGAAAACACACTAGGTCTGAGTATAAATGGAATGGTAATTTTGCTGGGTGGTATGCGATTGAGGGAAGCTTGCTGGCGTCTGCGACAGCGGTTCCTTGCAATAAAAGATCTCGGGTGGGAGGAATTAACAAAATGTGAAGATACAGGCCACAGGATATGATTCACATTGCAGAATAAATTTCTTTGGGTAAAAGCGACGAACCGACACGCCGTAATCCCCAAACAATGACTTTAAATAACAACCAGATGTAGTGCCAGCAGTTAAGGAGTGGGCCAGTTCACTAAATGGTGGGAAAATGTATTTCATTGCCCGACATCGAATCTAACGATCTTGACCACTCAGTCGGAAAGACCTCTCACTTCCGAAATCAGCTAGGACATTGTGAAAAAGCGAGCGTTTTTACTATTGTTTCGCTGGTTGCACTCAAAAAGGAGTCACTGGCGAAAGTCCAGTAGGAGTACATAGGACCGTACTTAGTCATAAACCAGAGAGAAAGACACTTATTTGAAACATAATGAGTCAACAATGCCGGCTGGATGCAACAACTACTGAAATCATATTAAATCAAATTTACCGTGATCTCAGTCCGTCCAAAGGTAATCCGGTTTCGCTGAATCAACTAACAAGGTATGAAGATGCTCCTAAATAACCTAGAAGAAAAAAGCGAATAACTTCGAAGGTTATGGTGAGGCCGAGTTTTACCAATCTGATGGGCAGAAAATATTGATTCTAGTGACCAGCCAATCACAAGAGTCATCCTCTGTTGTGATTTGCATTTATCAATGGATGATCAATCCATCGGAAACAAAAATGCACACAGACTCGACAACAATTAGTGACAATCGATATCACTTGCTCATCTGGCTTAGACTCTTGATCTTGATGGATTGGTTGAAAACTTTTAGTTCTTGGTGGACCACGTAGATTCGGTAGTGTTTCGCTTAGTTTTCATTTCCGACGCATTGGTGTATGTAGGATATGAACGGACTTCCATACACAGTTTGCTTTAATAACCAAATTGGTGATAGATGTATAACTAAACCATTATATCCATTTTGTGTGCAAGTTTTGAATGCACAATTCTGTATCTCCGATTCCCCCGTCATAAGGCTTCCCATAGCTTGAGATTCCTGTTGTTAAATAGGATCCATGAAAATCACTCAACAGGACTAGCCGAGACTACTGTGCTAAAACATCCCTAATGCTGTCAAAAAAGCCACCGATGGCTACTCATTTTTGTACAAACATCACTACTTCATTACTGATTACGCAGCACTTGCTGTTCAGGACATTGTGACTTCCTCAATCGAGTTACGTTTTACGATCACGATCAGTTTTCTGGCTACATGTTCGGTTTGACTATAAGCTCTACTCCTAAGAAAACGGAAGCATTTCACCGTCCCCCATACTTACTTAGGTAACTTATTACTGCGCGAGAACCAAACGCAACAAAGTTGGCGAAAATATCTTCAGACTTATTCAACCGTGCCAGCATCATCTAATGTAATATTTGCAGTCCCAACTTATGCCAGAAATCAAACGATATCACATTCCATTTACGTCTGCAAACATTTAGACTTCATTGTTTTGTTACAATGAATTTCCTGGTAACCTGCTACACTCTCAAAGTTTTCCCAAGCAAATTGAACAGAATAATGCCGGATAGCGCAAGTATTTTTCAGTTTATCGATGATGATACCAGAACAGAACGATTTTCGCCGGTCCTTGCACATAGAAATCACCGTTGGAAAAGGGTGGTTTCAAAGATCACGGCAGACCAATGCTTTCCTTTTGCAACGCAGTTTATATTTCAGGTCAGTTTCTTTATTCTACTAAGATAATTCATCACATTACCCAGAGGATTGCGCATCATCGGCCTCGTTTCAGGCACAGCCTAAAGGAACCCCACATCGGACTTATGTACGCACAACGGTATCCATCACGTTTGTGAAAAAGTCATTTCTGACGATTCACACCCGTTGGTCCGTGACATCTCATTTAGTCATTCGTATGGATCAACCCGTTGCATTTTCCGATCGTCGCTGTACAGCGAATTCTGCTATTCCATTCCTTGTACTGATCCTAGCATACAAAGGTGACGTTTTACTTGAATCAATAGCCACTTTGATTTGCAAATTATTTGTGATGGATTTTTTATAGCTGAAAAGCATTGTACAACCATACTCCAGCCAGAATGAGATGGAAAAAATAAAGCCGAAAAGCACGTGTGTACAAATAAACGAAACCCGAACAATCGTCTTAGACCTACAAAACAATGACAGTATCTGATTAACAAAACTAGGATATCACTCATTAAACAAATGGATGCTTACTGTCGACGGTAGTCCATGATAAACAGCCCCTATTGGTTCCGGTCGATCTACGTCGTCGTTTAGTGCCAAGAGTGACAGTCGGTGAAAACGACTGATCCACAACACCCTCGCATTCTTCATTTGGCGTCTGAGATTTCAGCACCGATGCTTTAATTTTCAGCCGTGCTATAGGTGGAGAAGTACGGTAATTGGGACCAGTGCATGAGAGACTGTTCAATACCAAAGGACAATAATCTTCATTCTTTGCTGCTCCGTCGGACTGTCTCATCAAAGGTGAGTGAATGAGATTTAGCGGGAACAAGCCTAATTCATCAACTGCTTGAGCAATTTTTTTCTCTACACGATATGATGAACTCAAATGCATTTGCTTAGCCAGATTTTTCAGTGGTTGGCTAGCCCGCGCAGTAACTTGAGCGCGTATGCTGGTAGGTAACATCAAGGGGCCATTTTGGTCACCAACGTAGGGACCATCAGGGAGGTTCGGACAGGAAGCAGCTTCGTCATCATCAGTCACGTTGGTATCTGAATCGTCCTGAGTAGAACTCCGCCAGTCTGTGGTGCTCTCAGGGGGGTTCTTATCAGGCTCGTCAGCATTTTCTGATACTTGTGGAGCAGATCCTGAAGTGGAAAAACGCAGAAAGCATTACGTAATTAACTATACATATATACACCAAGACAACTTTCATCATTCGAACATTTGAACTTGCTCCTGGAAAATTTTGCCAAATGATATTTAACCTTGTTCAAATACAGAACCTTGAATTCTACCCAAGGATTTCGTTAGAAATATTAGTAAGGACATGAAATTCAACAGCGATGGGAGTTCTCGAAATCGTGGCAGATGGTCTAATCAAAAAGCCTCGAAATAATATACCACAGTCAATGTGTGCATAAATTCCGAACAATGTATCGGGGAATAATCATAACGAGAACCTGGGTCAAAATTTGAGCGACTTCCAAAAGACGGTAGTCCCGAAAGAAGATAGTTTGTATCTGTGCATTATCACAGGTTTTCAATTCGGCTTAGACCAAAGTTGTATTTCGGCTATAGCATACCTTAGATCAAACAAAATGGCAATCAATTTTAATTAGCATAAGATATCTAATGACTGCATCAATATGCCGCAGCATGGCACTCGGTTGATGTTTTTAGTAAATGACAAAAAATACTGCTCCGGTGTTCGGATGTACGCACACAGATGCCAAGGAGAATTCTGAGTCAACACAGTTCTCCTGGAAATAAAAAAAAATCTAGCCCACACAGGGTATCTTATACAGTCTCCTAAGCTGCCTTACATGTTTTTGGCTAAATTCATGACAGTAGCAACATCTAGCACTGGGATCACGTAACGATTTACTCATTACTACATTAAATACTACCCCAAGGGCTTGTTTATTTCATAAAGATTTCGGTTTAATTCAAACGGTTAATTACGGACACTTGAGTAAAGATCCCCACTTTGCAACGGTGGCGCTTTTGAAACTCGTTGCCTTTGTCTCGTCGAACATCTTTGGGATTCATACGTGGTCTAAACAGCCAAAATGTCGTGTGTGCAACGTGTTTCAAGTAACCGACTAAAGGTAAAAATCTGTTTACGCAAACTTAGTTGGACAAAATCCAGCCTGCTGCTTGCCTACGTTACACGACGAGATAAGGTATTCTCAGAATTGACAAATAATGTCAGATTTCTGACCCCCCCGCATTACTCACCCGGCCAAGCTATTTAATCCTAGCCATACTGCGTAGACATCGGTGGTCGAAAACCTCTAACCGACGAGCATCTCCCATACGCACAGTCCATGTCTCACAACCGTACAACAGAACTGAACGCACTGCGGCACAGTACACACGATCTTTCAACTTCAGTGAAATATCAGGCCGACGCCACAAGAAATCTATTGGCTCTAATGGACATCGGATATGGGACTACAGCAGAAGCCTACTGTCAAGTGCATCCCCTGCTTGACTTGGCCACAGTTCTCATCTACATTACTGTTCGTCAAAGCTCTTGGCTCACCTGACAGTTCATGCTCATAATTCGTATCAACAAATGGGTTAGGTCGACGGTATATGGCTAACCGGATTTGAGGTTTGCACTAATGGCTACTGAGCTACGGTGAAAATTGCATCAAAACTCATTCGTAATCCGACTGTAGATACGTGGACTAGCACGACCTGCATTCTTTTGATAGAACCAGCCTGATTTTCAAGTACCTGCGGAGCTAGAGCGCCATGTCATTGTCCGACGCGAACCGCATCGGAAACTGGTGCTCGACAAGCCCAGGGACAAGAAGGAACGGCCGTGCACAAAATTAGAGGAGCTCATTTTGATTATTTATGTGATAAGTGAGGAAGGCGCAATGCCCACTTAAGCTCTTGATGCACTAAGTTTTCCAAGTGGTGCGGTAAAACCATCAGCTGCATTACCGTGTCAGAGCCTTCACTCAAGAGAACGAGAGTGGCGAGTATCACGTAAAACTCGTCTTTCTACGTCTGTTGGAGTAACTGTCGAGATCAGAAACGCGTTCGGCATAACATGGACACTCGAACGCCATCTGACTTCTGGAGGCGTGAGAAGCATAAACGACTATCAACCGGGAAACAATATAAAAGAGCCACTTCAGCCTTGCTAGACAGCACTAATTCCAGAATATGTTAACCAACAGAACCAACTGGTTTGTCGACAGAGTAACTGAAGTCAATGACATTCACCGTCTATGAGTTTACGATCACATTAACTCACTGATCATAATCCTTTTGGGTTATTGTATAAGAACATGATGAAAAATGAACGGCCAATGGAGTAACCATCCTGTGCATGCGGTTTGCCGTTGTGTTCCACCACCAAAAATGAGGTCATTCGGATAAATAGCATTTCTATCAGCCTCGACAGGTGGAGACTTTTAACCTCAACCTGAACTGTTTACACTCGAATTCTCTTTCGGAGAAGCCAGGACACTAGTGTCAATCTCACTTGGGCAAGAAATGTCAGACTCTTGAAAGCACAATTGCCGCAGCAAGAAACTTCTAAGAAAGTTGGCTGAAACATTTCACGATAAGTACGTCCATACTGTGACCTGATTCACGGAGAAGCATCTGCGCACAGCCACTTTCATGATAGTTACAAAAAGTCAAACATTCATCGCTTGAATCTAGAACAACACCACAAATTCAATTCCACCATCAATTATACTTCTACATTGCCTGATACAAATCATCAACATCAATGTCGACCTTCAGTGTTAAACAACAAGGCAAGCCTTAAGTACCCCAAGGTTACATGTATCTCTGCAAAGAATGAATATCCAAGGGTAACAGAGATTAGAAGGCTCCAGTAACCAATAGACGGAACACAGTCTAACTGTAGAAACGACAGAAAATGAAAACACGATCCCCAATGGTCACGGTCCACTGTCATATCCGTCAGTGTATCCAGCCACCCAGTTGACAAGTCTTTCGGACCCTAACCACAAAGTTCAGTGTGCATCTTTTCATCCCACGATGCCACGACATTCACTGAGCTCCCAAGGCTTCTTCCATTCCTTGGAAGGAACACAAAATACGGCACGATATGGTAGACCAGTGTTCGCCATACGCACCACATCACCCAACCAGAAAAGTCTATTAAGTTTCATACGCTGAAACAAGCTACTCTCAGAATTGGCACCTCTAACCGACGAACATCTCCCACACGAACATTCACGCAAACTTACAACAGAACTGAGCGCACTGTGGAGGACAGAACAAGTGTTCCAGTCCAGCGCAAGCTTCACGAACCTTTGATATAAGCGTGTTTACCTCCACTGCCGAGGTAAGTGATACGGTCCACAATCGTTAGTAGCTCTCCACCCAGAATGAAATTCGGCAATGCTTTCGTCCAGTCCTGTAACAGCACGTTGTACTTTAAACGTAAAAAACATGAAAAACCGAACAACTGATCACGACACCTTGTCTAGTGAACGTTGTGCATGGCCCACGGCCAGTGGGGTTAGTCGCCATTGTCGATGACCGTTGAGCTGAAGCAAAAACCGCATTAGAACTAACGCATGGTCCAAATCAACGTACGTGGTCCAGTACGATCTACAGTTTCGGATGGAACCGCGCCGTTGGCAGCTTGCTGCAATATGGTCAATCTGACTCAGAACACCTGTCGAAGTAGAGCGCTAAGTCACCGTGCGACGTGACCTGTGTCGGAAATTCGTACTAGATAGGAATAAGTTATTGTCTTCACAACACTGGCGAAGTCTTCCTCCGTTATCTTTCCCTGAGCAGGCAGGGCGCAGCACCCACCTAAAAAGCATTCCGATGCAGTGTTTTCCAACTTATGCATTAAGATCACCTGCCACCAAAACAATGTCAGAGTCTTAGTTCTTTCGAACAAGAGTGTCGAGCCCGTCATAAAACTCGTCTTTTTGCATACCAGTGCTGCAATCGGTTGAGGCGTATGCCCAGATGACAAACAAACTGCGCCTAACACAACTATCTTACCGCATGCCGACTGATCCCTGCAGACCCACGGTGCACAAACGACTATTGACTGGAATCTAGCCTAAAAAACTCGATGCAATGGACAGCGCGATCCTGATTATCCTGAGCGACGATCGGTGCAGTATGGAAGTATTTGTAGGCGTGGAACTCATGGGGATTGATGGATGGGTAGTGATAGGGTGTCAAGACGCTAACTACAAAAACGATTAGGGTTCTCAACGAAAGCCCTTGGTTCTGACAAGAACCTGGCAGTGAGGCAGCGGAGTATAGCTGAGTGCGAACCAACCTACATGGACTAATTATTAATTATTCGTCCACTCGTTTTTCCGCACTGCATCGGACGCCACACAGGATAATCAGGACCGAGCTGTCCACTGCATCGAGCGAGGTGGGTAGCGATAAGTATGCTTCCATTCAGAGTTCCCTCTCTTTTATTCAGCCTGTCTCTTCTGTCTCCAACCAAATGTCTTTGCCCCTTCTGCCTACCCATAGTGTCTCAACTGATAACTCGCCCGATACTCGCAGTGGTTCAAAAAGACAAGTTTTATGACGAGCTCGTGATCTTTTTTCGAAAGAGCAAACGCTCTGACATTGTAGTGGTAGCAGGTGATTTTAGTGCACCAGTAGGAAAACTGAATGTATCGGAATCTTGTTTAGGTGGGCGCTGCGCCTTGCCTACTCAGGGAACAGAAAACGGAGGAAAACTTCGCCATGTACTTTGCACATTCAAAGTGTAAAGTGCTGTTACAGGACTTGACGAAAGCAGTACCGAATTTCATACTGGATGGAGAGGAACTAACGATTGTGGACCGTTCCACCTACCACGGTTGCTGCGTGTCGAACGATGGTAGCTCGGCAGTGAAGGTAAACACGCGTATATCGAAGGCTCGAACAGCTTACGCTGGATTAAAGCACTTGTTCTGTCGGCTTGACATTCCACTGAAATTGAAAAGTCATGTGTACTGTGCCGCAGAGCGCTCAGTTCTGTTGTGCGGGTACGAGACATGGAATATTTGTGTGAGAGATGCTCGTCGGTTAGAGGTTTTCGACCACAGATGTCTACGCAGTATGGCTAGGATTGGATGGAGTGACCGGGTGAGCAATATTGAGGTTAGGAATCTGGTATTGGGTGCCACTTCTGAGAATAGCTTGTTTCATCGTATTGAGACATAGTAGACTACACTGGTTGAGTCACGTGTTGCGCATGACGAACACTCGTCTACCATACCGTACCCTGTTTTGTGTTCCTCCCAAGGAATGGAAGAAGTCATGTGGAGACCAACAGAGGTCGTGGCTGGGGTTGGGGTCCGAAAGAATCATCAGCTAGCTGGCTGAATATACTGAAGGAAATGACAGTGAATCGCGAACAGTGGTGACCGTGTTGTCATTTCCTATCAAATGAGAATGATTGAAAGAGTTTATTTGTACAGTTAGACTGTGTTCCGTTTGTTGGTTGCAGCGGCATCTTATCTTTTCCTGCCTGTGTTGGTCCACTCCCTGTTCCTCTTGGATATTCGCTCAGTTTATAGAAACTTTTATTTCTGGGGAAAAGCCAGGGATCAGTGAGGCTTGTCTTGCTGTTTTACGCTGAATGATGATGATGATGATGAGTTTGAAGAAAGCTGGAGATCTTTGGCGTCGTACGAACCGAATAATGCGGTAAATAAGAGAGTAGCACCTAAATACGACCATTTAGTGTAATTGCATCACTGCAAAAGTTATTTTATGTCACGCCTATGAAGATTTTGAAAGGTGTTTTTACCACAAGGACTCAAGAAGAAAGCTGACACGATTATGAATTAGAAGGCAGCGATGAACTACATGATTTCTAAGGAGCAACTTAGGAACCACGTGACACTGAAGTGCCGCCCAACAAAAATTACATTTTATTGAGTCAATCAGTTGATTATTATTCTCAACAGAAGCACGCGAAAGGTATTCACTGTACGCAAAATTACAAAAGAGCATCAACTGAACACAAATAGAACTTCTTGGCTATAATCCAAGAACAGCAAAAGGCGTGAAACATTCACTTACGATTCACACTGAGTCGTTCAACACCTTCCGTAAAGGCAAACATAATGTTTTCTTGGTAGCATGTGTTCAACAATGACTGGGACAGCTTTCCCATAACAGAGGCCTCCGAACAAGGAGCTCTGGAACAAAGTTAGGAGAAAAAATAGAAAACAAGTGTTACTGAAAAGATAGTTGCATGCAGCATCGATAAAAACAGATTTTCTGTGCTAGCTATTTTTGTGAACCAACTGCACAACGGCTTTTTATTCATATGCGTGGTTCAGTTCAGCTTAATTTTCACAACCATTAGCCTTACACTGATATGACGTGGCTTTGGTTGCCATCACACACCGTCTACTCAAACGAGCAGCGTAAGGCCAGTTGAAGTGGAAAACCCTACAGCCACGAGGGCGCACTGCTTTATCTTTGGTTGTGTAATGCGACGTCCAGTACTGAGGTCGTGATTTGTGGGTTTCCCAGGGTTGACCCATTCCTTACGTGCAAATAATGGCAGTGACATTTGCTCAACCAAGAGACTATCTGAACTGGGATATCGGCGATTTTATGCTTGAGTGGAGACTTACGTAAATTGCAAGTAGTTCACAACGATACTGTAGCTATTTTCGGGATGCGTCATATATCTTCGAAGCGTAAAATGTCCCTACAGGATTGCATAGCTGCAGTTTACTTTTCGAGAGTTAGGTGAAATAGATAAGTTTGGCGACTGCATCCCACTAGGTGACCATTAATCGAACAAATTATAGTCAATTGCACAGAAGGCTCCGTTGGCATGAAGTTGGGCCTCTACAGCCATTGCGCAGATCTATTTTAAAGTGATAGAAGTGAAGTTGTTAGATAACTACAAATTCTGAACACCAAGGTTTTACCATCAGAAGACCATTTTAGGGAAGGCTCTGGCAACAACTGTCACAGAAAGGGGTTCAACACTAATGGCGACAGCAATCAAGCTATCACTACCATTTATCCTAAGTTGTCTAGCACGTGCGAGGATCAAGCAGGATGTTGTGGCGGTCCTAGATGCACCGATTCAATCTCCATTGTCAACAGGCGTTAAAGAATCGTTACATTTCACAAAAGCCGAAAACTATTGGATTCTTAGACTTCCGTGTGCACTTCAATTCCATCGAAAAAGCTGCGTTACTATGCTGGTTGTTGATAAATGGTGCACCTAAGAAGCAGGTCGGCCCTCGAAGCGATCCATAGCAATACCTCAAATCAGGTTCGGGCTCATGTCCAGTTCTCAGTACTAATCGCCGGTTCCAGTGGGATACAAGGTCTTACACGCCCGTTTCTTTTCCCCTGATCCACAGACGTGTGCACATAAATCCATGTATATATATATTTGCAAATATGAATGCACAGTTGCTGCCTAAACCCATTCAACAAACCTCATACAAACACTTCCCGCTACAAAAAGTAACTGCAAAAAGGACATAATGTGCTAATTTGTTTCCCCATTCTACAATGGGGAGCGACGAAGCTCTGGAAGAATAATATATAAAATTTGGTCTTACTAAGCGAACGGATAAGCCAGAAATATAGTCGATATCTCATTTTAGCCGTCATATGCGTATCTCAACCAAGACGCATCAAGAGACCGAAAATTTGTTAAGTGTACTGCCAGAAATACAGCAACCATAAACTAGAAATCAATATGATCCCCAGTTTCCATTCGTAATGAAATGTACAGAAAATCGAGTAATTTTATTTTACGTCTCATGATAAAAGGTATTACAGTTTGAACGTAAATATCCCTTGCGTACATAACTGGAATTATCAAGTCAGGACAACAAACACATCCTGGGCAATATCGAGATTCAGGCAATTTTAAGTAGATATT
Source organism: Fasciolopsis buskii (assembly GCA_008360955.1). Lineage (NCBI taxonomy): Eukaryota > Metazoa > Platyhelminthes > Trematoda > Plagiorchiida > Fasciolidae > Fasciolopsis > Fasciolopsis buskii. The sequence continues at coordinate 12,739 of LUCM01010045.1, forward strand.
GCACTGGATAAAGCCGGCAGAAAACAACAATACACAACATTTCCAATAAATTCTAATGTAGTGTGACTTATCTTTTCCAAAGAATTTTCCATATCATTTATCTCCTTATAATGCGCAAAGTATTACTGTTACCAAAACGACAAATTTTCAATGAAAAGAAATGCAGTATTATCGACGTTAACACCTTAGCAACCATCGGAATTAAACTAACTCCACATTGAATAGTACAATCACTTCGTGTGCCCTTCTTGAAGATGAGTACAGTGACTCGTCCCACGATAATGGAATACGCTCCTTGTTCCAAATATCATGAATCAAGGAGGTAAGTGATTTCACCAGAGCTTCCCCACCCAATTTGAAAAGAACTGGCTGAAGTTCGTCAGCACTGGATGCTTTTTCCTCTCTTCAAAAGTCGAATAATCGACTCCACTTCCAGTTCCCTTGGAAGGAGGGGGTTCTAAAGAAAACTCCCGAGGATTCGCAGCTTAAGACGCCGATGTAAATACGTTGGCATATGGCCAGCTAAACTGATCCCTGAACTTCTCAGCCCAATGGTTCAGTCTTCGCTGTCTACCATGGGTGAACTCTCAATTCCTGTCGCACAGGACTTCACTAACCGAAGTTCGCCGCCACCGATTTCGCGTAAGAACATAAACAGACTTTGAGTGCTACCTGAAGCGGCCGCTTCCTCCATCTCCCTTCGGCTATCTTAACCCACCAGTTTTCACGGTCATTCTTAAGGCTCATCGCCAACTGACGTTGCAACTGTCAACTCATCTTATTCACCTGCTTGCAGTTAAGGAGCTGGCGTTTTCGCTTCATTAAACCGAGAGACCTTTGCGAGATCCAGTGTCTTTGATAAACGCTAGATCCAGGACCACTAGCGAAATCTTCTGCCAAATGCATCGCTTGCTTGGTTTGATCCCACTGCTCGTCTATATTGTTGCTCGTCAGAGTTCTTAGTTTCTCGGATAGTTTCTGTTCGTAGCTGTTGCGAACAGCCGAATCAGACAGACGTTCGACAGCCAATCGGGTTTGTGAACTGCGTCGGTGTCCACTCAGCTGAAGCAAAAACCACATTAGAACTAACGCATGGTACGATTCGACGTACGTGGTCCAGTACGATCAACAGTTCTGGACAGAACCGCGCCAACGGTAGCTAACTGCGATATGGTTAATCTGATTCAGAGCACCTGTCGAGTTAGAGCATCATGTCACTGTGCGACGCGAACTGTGTCGGAAATTCGTACTGGATAGGAATAGGTTATTGTGTGTACAAAACTGGAGAAGTCTCTCCCCGTTGTCTGTGCACTGAGCAGGCAGGATACACGACCCTCCTGAACAAACTTCTCACGCACTAAGTTTTCCAACTTGTGCATTAAGATCACCTGCCACCAAAACAATGTCAGAGTCTTAGTTCTTTCGAACAAGAGTGTCGAGCTTGTCACAAAACTCGTCTTTTTGAACCACTGCGAGTATCGGGCGAGTTACCAGTTGGGACACTATGGGTAGGCAGAAGGGGCAAAGACATTTGGTTGGAGACAGAAGAGACAGGTTGAATAAAAGAGAGGGAACTCTGAACGGTAGCATACTTATCGCTACCCACCCCGATCGACGCAATGGACAGCGCGGTCCTGATTATCCTGTGTGACGACCGATGCAGTATGGAATTAATTTTAGTCGTGGAACTCATGGGGATTGATGAATGGGTAGCGACAGGGTATCCAGACGCTAAGCAGAAGAACGATTAGAGTTCTCAACGAAAGCCTTTGGTTCTGACAAGAACCTGAGCGGGGTATAGCTGAGCGGAAACCCATCTACTTGGACTAATTATCAATTATTCGTCCACTCGTTTTTTCGTCTGAGCTGCCAACTCAGATCATCCAACACACACACACACACACACACACACCGGGAGAACCAGGAGACTACTTTGTCAGGACTCTACCCATTGACCTTCCAGGCATGTGTATATCTTCGGCTTGAGATAACCTATCGTATGTAGCACGTTGGGTCATGAACGCACGCAAGCCGTCACATCACGTCAAGGTGCAGTCTCGTCGTGACCGCTGTTTAGTATAAAAATCCAGCGTTGTTAAGTTTAAAACGCTCGATATTCTCAAACATAAGAAGCTAAATCGAGTAAGGATTTTAGTAGGCTCATTACTCAGTGGATTATGGTAGCTAGCGATTTTGCTTTCTTAGCTCACTCTCTCACCTTCATGACTACACTGTAAGCGTTTGACGCACTGCACTCGAATGATCTAGACGCAAGGTCAGCTTGGTGGAAATTTAGACACGTCATAAGCGAAAATTTTTTGCTCATCATCAACAATGATTATTAGATTGCAGTTAACGAAGAACATCCCAATTAGTAAATGACTAACTCAAGCCTGTAGACACGTGTAATCAAGATACTACGCAGTACTTCTAAATATATTTGAATACTCTAGGGCATTCTGCCCTCATTCCTAAAATTGGCTCAGCCCAACTGACAAAGAATTATCAACGAATCACAGTCGTGGTTCTTCTGTGGACTCTTCGACGAAGAGCTTCCATGCACACTCCTGATGCCACAAATTCGATATATATATATATATATACATATATATAAAACTCGTGTTCCGTAGACACTCCAAAACTGAATGAACGTTTTTGTACTCGCCGTCATACGGTCGGAATACAAATTAGGTCAATGAAGCTGTGACTCTACCACAAGTTGCGGTTTCACAGAAATAAGCGAACCGTGAAGGCTCATTGCAGCAGATCCTGTGTTTAAAACACGATCTCTCGCGAATCTAGACTACTAACTCCGGACCTTATGCAGGATATGGAAAGCTTATTTCACGTCTACCGATTGATTAGACCGCACTAGGAGTGAAACTAACGAGTTACTGAGTGATTTAATCATTTCAATAGTAAACCACACGGTGGTAGTTACAGATGCTTTGAGACAAGCGCTTACTCGATCGGTTGAAATGCATAATCCTATAGGAATATGTGAATGAATACGCACAAAATAAATCGGTAAAAACACGGCTTCGTGTTCCAGCTATAATGACATCACTGGCCCGGACGAAAACAGGATTCGAAGTTGGGGTGCATGGTGCTTTATTAATAACTCTCGACAGCCACTATGTAACCTGTGCCACTTTAAAATGGCAAGAAGTATACTGGCTTTTGTCCCATCACCATTTTCCCGATAATTTTTTTCCCGTTAACATCATCTTACTAACCAAACGGAATGGGTAGCAGGTTCGCACTAAAGTTCTTCGTAGGGTTTGGAGTTCTGTTTCAACTATTCCCTCGGTGCATATTCGATTCTCGTATTAGGCCTCTAACTAAACACTTATTCATAGTGACGTGCATGAAACTGCGAAAATGCATATCTTGCCCATTACACGTGGTTCTTCTGCGTATCGATCTCCTCGATGGACCACAAGGAGGACAAGAAATGCTATTTCACTGTTTGATTCCATTTCTGCCAAGCCCTTTACATTCGCATGGAGAGTAGAACGTATTCGGCATATGAATTATTCGAACCAAGAAATCGGTCAGGCTCAATTTTATCCACCTGGCGTCTGAGCAGAAGAGCGGTTTGGACTGACGACTCAAGAGCAACATCCTTTAGGTTTGTCATAAAGACCATGACTAACGGTGTACCCAATAGAAACAAACCAGTTAAACCTTTCAAGAAAGATATATGTTCACTATATTCGAACTGTACATTGCTCGTGCAGAAAAAGGACGGCTGTTTCAGATCTTTCAATTGCAGACCCATCGCGAACGACCTGTTATGAATATATTAACGCCGATAGTGGATAGCCTAATTGACTGGAACATTGATAATATTAACTCGGTTCAGTTCGTACAACTATTAACCTTGCACCAAAGTAATCTGGTTTTATCAACGGAATAGAAAATTTGTGTTGGTCGCAGCTCAGGTTCTTGGTTTTCATGGTCAAGTTCACATGGTTTTACCTGTTACCTCACAGTATCACCTGCTAAAGCAGAAAAAAAAACAAGGAATAGTGAAGATTGAAAGCAAATTAGTAGGTTCAAAAACTATAGAAGAAAGGTTCCGGATGCACAAATGACAATCACTGAGACACTGTGCTGCACCACCTATTGTCTCCAACCATCGCCTCATGGTATCTCGCGAGCCCCAAGCCGGTAGTCTAACTGTACCTTAGTTGAAGTTTTCCTACTTTTTCCCATGCAATCGACTGGCCACCTTGAACCATCTTTCAAACATTACCTGCCTCGGAGAACAGTATACACTGAGGCAAGTGTTTGTATGTCTGCTCATTGTCTATCTTTTCATGCTCTTTTTGCACGTGCTGGGCGAGGCTGGAAAAAGTGACGTGTCGGTCAGGCTATGACTTGACGTAGAAGTACGAAGAAGTTAGCTTCGATTTTGACCTCGGTTGGTGCTTCCAGGCTTCCTGGTTGGGGCCTAAAAGATGAGGATTGTTGTTGGTCGGAGATGATGAGAGATATGACTCAGAACCGAGGTCAGTGGCGCGAATACTTCTGTAGAACTTTTCCCTCTTAAAAATAATCCGAAAGAACTTAGAAAATGACAAAATGTGTACGGCGAAAGCACAAAAAACAGTTGGTCTGTTATGGTTTATTACGTTTTTTTTATTTTTGTCCCCTTTCTGCGAAGTTCCATTTACATGCTGTTGCGCTAGCACCATGCATGTTTTCAAGCCGGCGTATTGTACATACAATACATATTGAGCATTTGTTTCGTGGGTATACGCAAAACGTCCCAAACGATTTTCTGTGACAATCTGTGGGTCTTTCTTATGGTTTACCATAGGGTCCAATTTCACCGAATTAGTGTGCATGAATCCCAGCCTATCCGTTTTCACTCTGAGATGCTTTGGTCAAATACTGTAATATCCGGTACCACTAATAATGGGTTGTGTAAGTAGTTTAGATATTTCAATCTTTAGGCTCTTTGGTCTTGACTTACAGTTACTTCTTTGCTTGTGTAATAAACAGAACGATCAGTCCGCTGACAAAGTGTCGACAACACTTACCGTATGTTGACCAAATAAATGTTCGGCGACCAGATGTTCATGGATTCGCATCCTTGTCTGATTTCAAAAGAATGGCGTCTGCGTCTCTTTTTACGTCCTGGTTTTAACAAATCATTACCTGAATGTCTAGCGGCATTATACTGATAGCACGCATTGATTGAGATGGACGTGAAGTTTTTCAGCTCTATTTCTGATGATGAAAGTGAGCAACTGGCAATAAAGGTTTTCAAATTCTGCTTAAAAATCCAAATGCTTACTCTTGTTACCGGGACAACATGATTCGCTTTCTTACTCTTTTTGTCTAGTCCTGCCTTTTAAAACTGGCTTCACCTACTGCAATTATTTGTTTTTATCGCTCGAATTTTCCTCTTGAACATGCTGAGCGAACATGCGTTGACAAACAAGCTCGTTTCCAGTGATTGGTACTTTTACATTATAATATATCACGCAAATAAGAACCAGGGTTAATAAGAAAAAAGAGCAAAGAAGGACTGATAACGACGCACATCTATGAATAACGCCAAGATGGATGGACGTGGTGATAGATACCGACTGACTTTGAATTAAGATGGAGGGCGGGCCAAATGAAGTTGAAGAACGACCACAATTTTTATTCTTGGTGATAGACGGCAACTAGCTGCCACCCGGCCCGTTCCTACATCTGACCTAATGAGACCTTATGGTTTTTGTACCGCTCCAAGTTTCAGGGTCATGGTTGCCGGTTTATCTCCTTCAGTGTGGTGGGCCTCAATGGTTATAGAGTATCTCTTTCGCCACACTCATGCTTCAAGCATGTTATAATAAAAAATTCATCGTAGACGGAGATTCTGAAGAAGGACAAAGACAGCTTCCCCTGTGCTTAAGATACACTACTTTGTTAAACCAGACCCCTAAAATGTCTCATGAGAAATCCATCAGTACATGTCAAACGAGGATAGCTCGCAGTGAACGGTAAATCGGGCACATAACGGGGAGTATGTCGAAACAATGTTTAATTGCTCAGCCCAAAAACAGTTGGGAACATGTTTAGCGCTATCCTGCGGGAGTTAATCCATAGTGAGGAAATTGGGGACCCAAAAAAAAACTTCCTACACCATCAACAACACTAAGTCATCCACAAAACATTACGCAAGTCTTTGCATCACATCAGTCATATCGGTTGAAATTATGAAGCCTAGGTACATAAAGGTCGCAGGATATGATTTAGTCGTTTGATTTGTTAAGACCGAATTAAGAGAGCGGCAATTCCTCCACTTGCTTTATTTAAACCCTTCCTTTGATCACGGGCCCAATTTCATGGCCAATTTGCACCTCTCTTGTTCTAAGTTTTTATCTAATTCATTGCATTAGCAACTTACTACTAACTTGTAATATTCATCCGGTTGTGACTGAAATATCCACAAATATGAGCTTAAGACACATTTCGTACAGAAAACCTGCTACATGTTGATGATTCAAAAAATTGAATTTCCAAGAGCCATTCTTCACTGGCAGTCAGAAAACTACTATCCACTAAGCTGAATGATGATGAACGCATCTCTGTGAGATATTTAGCGGGAATAGAGGACGAAAATGAAGTTATTTGTGCTCTAGTTCCCGAGCTCCACCAAATGAGTTACAAGACCACACTGAAAGGTCTCCGACGCTTCGCATGCGGATCATATTTGAAGTCCATAAACAGGAGCAGCTTAAACCCTTCAGCAATGTTCATCCACTAACGTACACTGCAAGGATGAGATAACCGTTACAGAATCAAAACCGCATAAAATCGTTAGAAACTTTAGATAAGTAGATCCAATCCACCAGGGGTTGCTGAAGTGTTGAACTGATCGAACACCCTGGTCACAAGTTTCCTAAGACGGTCTAACGACAAAATTGGATTCATGAAATGGGAACTTAGTGGTTGATTGTATAATCTAAAGGATCGAACCAACAACGGCATTTGACCAATACTACAAGAATGCCATCCCAGGATGCTGGACAAATTAATAACAGCAGCAACATTTTATGTAATCCAGGGTAGCAAAAACCATGAAGAAGGAAAAAGCGCAGCCCTTCAATAAAAAACAGGAACTAAAAGAAACAGGTACGGACGAATAAAACAGTATGTGGACTCTTGAGGATAATAACGTTGCGCCAGCCCTGTCGTTTGGTTTGAACAACCATTCCCTGACTGGGGAGATAACTATCCGTAAGCGAACAGAGGCATTAACTGATTTTGATTTTGTTGCATTTTACATTGATTCTTTCTTATTCTGCTTTAAAAACGTGGCTCTATGGATGTGCTGATGAACGAAATGACAGTGGTCACCTTTGCGCGCAAGCAACAGTAGAAATGAATGTCTACTGGGTACGTGACTTACGTAAAATTACTGCGTGCGAAACAGAAAAACCAGCTAAACAATCTTACTTGATTTCTTTTTCCAAACGTCTGGCGACGTGGACAACATTGGAAGCGGGAGTGACACCAGCCAGCGTATCAGGAAAGTTTGAGACCTCCGGAACTTGCGTTACCGTGGACAACTGTGCTGCTTCGCGTTTAGGGCGTTTGACAGCTACGAGTGAGAAAAAAATGCGCTGGATAACAACGAACCCAAAAGCTATAACCATAGTGCGTAATCCGGTACGAAACATATTAAGATCGAAGGATTTTTCCTGTGTCGACTACTTTTAAAGAACAATGTAAATGAATCCGGTTTTCTCAGTTGTTGTTTGGCAGTGTCTGATCGGAATAAACACGTTTTGGAGAGTAGAAAAAGGATGTGGTATGAAATTGAAATCGAGATAACGAAAACGCTAGTAATCATCGACTATCAACTAAAGTTCATGTTCTAAAAAGAGTTCATGATAAACCCGATACCTTTTCGGAGAAGTTTTCACTTTACACGGAGTCGATATAGATGATTTTGAATTTCCAGTTCCAATATTGCGGTGAAAATACACGAGATTCTCAACTTCGCATTAACGTATTTTAGTTTTATCTATATTTTTGACTCCAAGGCATCTTGCATTGTCTTCCTGCATCAAAACCACTATTCCATAGGAAGCAGGAATCGATCGTTGTATTGCTTGGTACACAGAACCCTTCTACTCATTATCACACCCTAGTTGCGTATGATCACAAGCTGTCCATTTCATCGGTGACTGGAAGATGCCTTACAGTGCCAGGCCACTGTCGTAAGTATCTTGGGATGCGTTTTCACAGGAATGCTATTTCGTTAATTATTATCTGTTATTCCGTGCACAGACAGTACGCAATTTTCTATCTGTTGCAATTAGCCGCAGAAAGTGACAAAAACCAGATCACAAGTACAACGTTGAAATAAATAAACTGAGCTGAGCTGTCGCCGACTAACATTCCCAAAGTACAGCTTATAGCCGAAAGAATCCTTTACCTGGGATATTTTACCTTTGTTATAGGAAAAATCAAGAGTGGAAAATACAGCACCCATTAATTAAAATCAATGCTATCCGTAGAGTCATTTCGTTACTTAGTTCGCCATCTCTTCCTGTGAGAAATGAACCCGTGGAAGTTCGCCGACGACAACTTAACAGTGGATTATTCACAGCATTATTACTAATTCATCTCTAAAATGAAACCCATACTAGAAGTAATTCCTGTTTATTTTAACAAGCAACACACTGTACACCTTTACACAACCATGAAAATCCAAACAAATTTTTACAGTATGAGAAACTGAGTAGTAATCCACTGACCTGGAGATTCTGCAGGTTCTGAATTCACCGTTTCATTGACCGTTAAAGGCGGTAATTGAAAGTATGAGGCCTCCATATCCTGATAGGATCGGATAAGCCCCTCCAAATAGGCTATGTTAGTCTCTGTGATATCAGCACAGTAGGGTTCCATAAGTTCCCAAAACTTGTTTGGAATAGCATAGCTTGGGGATAGAGAGAGAAGACAGAACGATAAAGCATTGCCAGACTATAAACAATCAAACAGAAAAAGAATTTTGGAAGCAACATACAATCATTGATCAAACAATGATAATCAATAAGAAATTGTCTGAATTACTGAGAATCAAAAAAGAGCAAAACTGACGAGCGGAAAAATCCGGATCACACAACCTGACCAACGAATGGAACCGCTTAGAAAGGCGTGGTTTTTTATGAATCAATTGCATCATAAACTGTTCACGAAAATGTCTGAAGCTTTGGAGAGATGCGATGACAATGCTTGAAGTTGGGACGAGGAGCCGAATGCTACATAGAATGAATAGTTCAATAACGATTTAAGCATCTAAAAACTTACGTACTAAAACATAATAGAACGAGTGGCCTTGATCCCATCAGCCAGAGGTTACAACTGCTGAGGGATGCTGATTTCGGCACCGAATTATACAAGGAAAGGTTCCAGTACTGCGCAACCATTGTTCTGAGATAGTGACTAAACTGGCGTTAGTCAACAGATTCGCCTTGTTTGCCACCTTCCAATGGAAGCAAACAGTACAGCTGAACCGAATCCAAATGTCAAATTTTAAATCACAGTTTAGTTGGCCTCTACCTCCAGCCGTTCCGACAGCTATCCTTCTGTTCGGACATACTCGCCTTCAGAGGCGGAGATGAGCAAGTTACAAAGCGCTTGGACAGTCTTTTGACCTTATTTAATGAAGGAGAGTTACTTGTTAGCGAATACCAAGATCTGCACATTAAAGTGCAATGCAAAAATCACGTTCCTCTTCCGTGGAAGGAATCAATTGTTGTTCCTATATTAAAAAGAGGTTGGGCAATAGTTTGTGCTTCGTAGTGAGCATGGATGGATCGAATTCGCTATCTTACTGCAGTTGTAGAAGCCCAAAGGCCTCTGTGTCTTGGATAACGAAAAAGTACCGCTAGAACAAATGCTTCCAGCACCTTTTTTATACGGAATCTTACACACCTGCGTTCTCTTCAATACACAAACCATGCGAGTCGTTACAAGTGACTGCGGTTCGACAGATATCAAGGTTGGTGGAAGCACCAATTGAAGAGCCGGAAACAAGCTGAACGCACTATCGAGGAGTGTTTCCAGTGTTTAAGAACCCAATTCACGCCATTTTCCGTGCCAGCTTTTATTGTTGCCTAGTCCGTGGTGGAATTACAGTGGGAACTAAAACTGCAGCACAGCTGCTTCTGGACGGTAACCGTCAAAAACTGAGCCCAACCGAAGCTTTCAACGAGTTCATCGACGCAACCAGATGCCCAGGATTCAAGCGAACAGTGGAAACAAATTAAGTGCTCCGCACGCAGCAGCAGACGTCAGACAGGATTTCAGACCATGATAGCCCCAAAAACGATGGGTATTTTCAAAGTCAGTTACTCTGCTGGGTGCACACGGATCTGTTTCTTAGGATGCCCGCACGTGATGAGATGTCAAAATTCCTGAGATGTAAACTGACCAGAAACCCGAGAAATGACTGCCAACAACAGGAACCAGCCTGATATGAACCGCATACTTAGAGTATATCATGGAAGATATTCCTTAAACCAGGTTCAGTAATGATTTAGGCGATGGCAAAATACTATCTCTCTGGCGATAATGAGATTTCAGCGTTTGGCCCTCGAGGTGAAATGCACTCAACTAAACTAGATTTCACCAGCCTCTTAGCTACTAGCTCTGGCGGGATACAAACCCACGTACCGATACCACTCACTCTTCAGTACGGTTTGACTTTGACCACTCGACTTATGAAGTTGCAATTTACTTTCAGCAAAGAAACACGAGGAAGACGAGTTGCCCGGAAGAATGAATATGATGCATTGCACTTGTATCTTAGAAGGATTTGGTGGACACCGTGAAGTTACTAAGTAGATAAATCGAACCGGTCAGAGTAAAAAACCACGTGGATTATTTGTGGGATTGAACACCAAATTGATGACTCACTAACCTCGACGACTGATTTTTATCGGGCGATGACGCCGAACTTTGCTCCGCACGCTCATCAATTGAGGACTGCGAAAATGAAATCGGATAAATAATCAGCGAAAAAATAAAATAAAACTTACAGCTGAGTGGATAAACTATCAGTAGTTACTTGTTAGTATTTTGCCCCTAGTTGAAAACAGAGCTAAACACTTGACCGCAGCACTTTCTGACAAAAAAGAAGAATATTAATTTGTACACAGTCGTAAGACATTGAAATAGGAGGAAATGGCATACAGCTGAGTTAAATTCGGCTGTTTTATCGCGCCCAGTTAATGTGCTTTAGGGCTTCACAGGATTCCTAGTAGTGATTTTGGTGAGAAAACTACGATTGTCCTCACCTCAGTTAAGCCAGTTCTCACTTCGATAGTTTCAGCCATGAAGTCAGTATGAGTAAAGTGAAGCCAAAACCAACGTCAACTTATTCTTATTTGCACGCAAAATCATGATCTGACTGCCGAATCATCTCTTCTAGTCATGAACCACTAAACGTATGGAAAAGCGCAAGATAAAGTAGATGATTCGCAGAGAAGAGCAAGTGTTTAAGTGAGTGGAGGTGAAGTGGTGATCAATTCGAATAAGGCACGGTTACACACTGAATGCACCGATAAACCTCAACACTATTGTGAGTTGATACCAAACGCGAGTAACGTCCGATTATGGAAAGTCAGAATGGTCCTTCAAAATGCTGTCAGGCATCCCAGGCACAGAAAGATAATGTACGACAACATTATAAACTAGCTTCTAGGATGAGAGGCTACGAAATTTACGGTGTTACTATGCTCGTCAGGAGTGCGCTCTTTTACTGTTTCTTTTCACTTCTGTGGACAAAATGATTACGGAAATCGCCCAAAGCCCGCGTGAGAAAACAACCACCGATATTTGTTCAATCAGGAAACTGTGACTTGGGAATATGCGACGCACTTAGTGGCTTTGGATGAAGACCCAGCTGCAAGTATTTCTCGAACGACTGAACGACAGTGCACCTATGTTCCGTATACGCTTTGAACCTTCAAAGTATAAAACGCCGTTATGGGACGGAATTAGCCCAAAGGTGACTGTTGTTACTGAAAATAAGCAGAATTGCGTAAGGTAGATAAGATTTACTGTTTGCAATTACATCTACAGCGCCGAGTTTTCACTCCAACAGCAAGATCGGTCTTGCTACACAGAGATTACAAATACGGCCGCTGATGACAGATGTGCAAAGACTAAAGGTATTCTAATGGCACTGTATTTGCAGAAACCGAAGAATATAAGTGTGCAATTTTCTTGGCGAATCCGATCAAAGAGCTCAGTCAGTGGAACAGTCATTGAATTTGGAAAGACTAGTTTAATTGGGAATTTGCTACGGGCGAAAACACACCTGCAAGCTACCCAACAAGCTCTCAGGCAGCGAAAAGCGAATCGGCAAAATCTGTCAGAACGAGAGGACATCTTGATTTGGTGTGACGGCTTGCGTGCGTTCATGACCCAACGTGCTACATACGATAGGTTATCTCAAGCCGAAGATATACACATGCCTGGAAGGTCAATGGGTAGAGTCCTGACAAAGTAGTCTCCTGGTTCTCCCGGTGTGTGTGTGTGTGTGTGTGTGTGTGTTGGATGATCTGAGTTGGCAGCTCAGACGAAAAAACGAGTGGACGAATAATTGATAATTAGTCCAAGTAGATGGGTTTCCGCTCAGCTATACCCCGCTCAGGTTCTTGTCAGAACCAAAGGCTTTCGTTGAGAACTCTAATCGTTCTTCTGCTTAGCGTCTGGATACCCTGTCGCTACCCATTCATCAATCCCCATGAGTTCCACGACTAAAATTAATTCCATACTGCATCGGTCGTCACACAGGATAATCAGGACCGCGCTGTCCATTGCGTCGATCGGGGTGGGTAGCGATAAGTATGCTACCGTTCAGAGTTCCCTCTCTTTTATTCAACCTGTCTCTTCTGTCTCCAACCAAATGTCTTTGCCCCTTCTGCCTACCCATAGTGTCCCAACTGGTAACTCGCCCGATACTCGCAGTGGTTCAAAAAGACGAGTTTTGTGACAAGCTCGACACTCTTGTTCGAAAGAACTAAGACTCTGACATTGTTTTGGTGGCAGGTGATCTTAATGCACAAGTTGGAAAACTTAGTGCGTGAGAAGTTTGTTCAGGAGGGTCGTGTATCCTGCCTGCTCAGTGCACAGACAACGGGGAGAGACTTCTCCAGTTTTGTACACACAATAACCTATTCCTATCCAGTACGAATTTCCGACACAGTTCGCGTCGCACAGTGACATGATGCTCTAACTCGACAGGTGCTCTGAATCAGATTAACCATATCGCAGTTAGCTACCGTTGGCGCGGTTCTGTCCAGAACTGTTGATCGTACTGGACCACGTACGTCGAATCGTACCATGCGTTAGTTCTAATGTGGTTTTTGCTTCAGCTGAGTGGACACCGACGCAGTTCACAAACCCGATTGGCTGTCGAACGTCTGTCTGATTCGGCTGTTCGCAACAGCTACGAACAGAAACTATCCGAGAAACTAAGAACTCTGACGAGCAACAATATAGACGAGCAGTGGGATCAAACCAAGCAAGCGATGCATTTGGCAGAAGATTTCGCTAGTGGTCCTGGATCTAGCGTTTATCAAAGACACTGGATCTCGCAAAGGTCTCTCGGTTTAATGAAGCGAAAACGCCAGCTCCTTAACTGCAAGCAGGTGAATAAGATGAGTTGACAGTTGCAACGTCAGTTGGCGATGAGCCTTAAGAATGACCGTGAAAACTGGTGGGTTAAGATAGCCGAAGGGAGATGGAGGAAGCGGCCGCTTCAGGTAGCACTCAAAGTCTGTTTATGTTCTTACGCGAAATCGGTGGCGGCGAACTTCGGTTAGTGAAGTCCTGTGCGACAGGAATTGAGAGTTCACCCATGGTAGACAGCGAAGACTGAACCATTGGGCTGAGAAGTTCAGGGATCAGTTTAGCTGGCCATATGCCAACGTATTTACATCGGCGTCTTAAGCTGCGAATCCTCGGGAGTTTTCTTTAGAACCCCCTCCTTCCAAGGGAACTGGAAGTGGAGTCGATTATTCGACTTTTGAAGAGAGGAAAAAGCATCCAGTGCTGACGAACTTCAGCCAGTTCTTTTCAAATTGGGTGGGGAAGCTCTGGTGAAATCACTTACCTCCTTGATTCATGATATTTGGAACAAGGAGCGTATTCCATTATCGTGGGACGAGTCACTGTACTCATCTTCAAGAAGGGCACACGAAGTGATTGTACTATTCAATGTGAAGTTAGTTTAATTCCGATGGTTACTAAGGTGTTAGCTTCGATTATGCTGCGTCGTTTGACACCGATTCGCGAGAGTAATATCCGCGAACAGCAGGCCGAATTTCCTCGAGGTTGAGGTTGCATCGACTAGATGTTCGATCTTCGCCAAATTTTCAAAACGCGTTACGCACCGTCGTTCTACGATCGTAGTCTTGCTGGACTTGAAAGGTGATTTCGGCTCCGTGAACCGGACAGTACTATTCAGTGCTCTCCACCAGAAGGGTACGCCAGCAGTTTGTGAACCTGTTGCGGGCATTATATTCGCATACCTATGGTCGCGTTATGGTATACGGTGAACTATAAAGTTCATCCGCAACGACTAGTGCCGTTGGACAAGGGTGTCCCATCTCTCCCTTTCTGTTCAACTTCGTCATGGACGAGGTGATGGACGACATTTTAGGAAGTCTCCAAGATGTACGAATTGAACTAGGAAATGGAGGGAAGCCGTGTGACCTAGATTACGCAGATCACATCGTGTGCTTGCTCGAATTCGCAGACCATGCACAACGTGCACTAGACAGAATGTCGAGATCTGCTTCCCCGTTTAGCATGTGCTTTGCACATTCAAAGTGTAAA
>LUCM01010045.1:28974-49584 GCA_008360955.1 Fasciolopsis buskii
TATATATATATATATTATATATATTTTATATATATATATATGGTTATAAATCGCAGATAGCGATGCATTCGAACTTCCACTGTAAATACTCCTAAAGTTCTGGCGCTTATTAGGCATAAAAAAACACTAAACACAATGAATTTATTTACAGGCTTCTCTCATATCCGCCAGTTAAACGTGGACTACCTTGGTTGCTTATGTAGATGCAACCGGCCATGGAAAATGAAATCCTGATGAGTATGAAGCACTTTTCGAAGGGATTTTTCCCAGTTTCCACTCACAGACGACAGCAAGCTCGTTTGTAAAACAGAAACACCAACATTCCATTAATGTCTACTCCTGTATTTATAGGTTGAAGTCAATTATTTATTAATTGGGATAGTTCGCGGTGACTAGGGTCTGAAAATCATGGTTGTTCATGAACAGTCAAAATCTCGTTCACAAAGGATCATGATTTATATAAAAGTTGACCTTACATCAGGGTCATTTAGGCGTAGTCTTATTAGCTTGTATTGCTTCCGTGACAGTGACGTAGTGGGCGAGAAACAGCAAAGTCGTTTGATACCATGATGCAGAGGATAATGAACTGACTAAAAAATCTCAATCGATGTGAATCTTCGGGTTTAGGCATTTTCAATATCAAAAACTAAACAGGGCTACAATTTACATAACACCAAGGAGTAAACTGTGTCAAGCGCAAGCCTTTCGTGGAGAAAATCAATCACACCCGAAAGCGGTGGTAATTATGTTCGTGATAACATTTTGAGAGGCCTTTTTAACCCTAGTTCTGACGCAGATTGTCACTAATATGTGGTGCACTATTTTCCAGATAGGCTGAATAATATTTAAACGCCCCAAGTTCCAATGTATTATTCGGGTAACTAAGTGTAGAATACAGTTATCCCGTTCAATAGCAGAAAATGTTAAGCATCTGAAGGCGATGACCAGTTAATTCGGTTAATGAACCCATGGCATATGGCGAGCCGAACATAAAATAGAGATTCCTAGAAGGAAATTTTCCGAGAAAGCTGTTCCGCTTTCTTACCATCGTCTGAGGTGTTTACTGTAACATGAGTAAATCAGAGAAGCCTTGCAAAAAGGATCAAAAAAGAATGCACTACGGAAAGGGGAAATTTTGTCGTTGTAATGGAGATATTCTCTAGATTCTAAAAAAATAAGCAATATAAAAATGATGGTGCCACTGAAAAAAAGCTCCGCCTTTGATTTTGCTAGAATTTGATAAACAATATCCTCAGCAGAGCGATTCCCCTTCAATCTGACGCTACCATTATTTATTGGTGTTGCATTTCCATCAATACATAATTCAAATTATTGTGAATAAACCGCACTTTGTTCTCTCTAGCGGGCTCGTAATGCATCACGGTTGATATATACATATGGAGGTTAAGAAGGGATATCGACTAAATTTCTGGCCTATCTGTTGGTTGGATAACCCAAAGCTTACAGCATATTAGTGAGATTAGCCAGTTCTTGCTAAATACAGAACCAAGTATCTGCTTCACTTTGCTGTGACATTATATATATATATATATATATGTAATTTGCGTTGTCAGAAGTGTGCACAGAGTCTCCTTGTTGGAAAGTTCATGGAAGAATAAGAACCGTGATTCGTTGTCAGTTGAGTTAAACCATGCACATTTCTGCTTGGTGACATATACCAATTGCGAATGTAGAAGCATTGGGATATTAGGACAGGAGAGCACCGAGTTCACAATCCTGACAAGTGGCAACCACGAAGAAACCGATTACGTGCTTCATGGAAAATCTTGTGGATTTACTCAAATACTTCTTAAAATTGGCATGCACATATTACGTGGCTGGGACGTGTTACGCAAGCCTTCTGATCGACTGTCAGTATACACTGGCCATAGAGGTAGACAGTGCTTCAAAAAGTATGATCGCCTTAACTAGTGGACTAACCCGAGTAGGTCAAGTAATATTACCGGGCCAGGATCAACGAGGCCCCCGAATACGATGAATGGAGACCTTAGGCGATATGGCTAGATGACACAGTCAGTGGTCTTCTTTCATTCAAAATGTTTCTGCTTCCAGATGGTTTCTCTGACCGACGATCTATTGGTGTTTCTTTTATCATGATACAATTTTGTTAAGTGGCAAACGAAACAACAATTGAACTGAATTGAACCTAATTAACATGAAACGAGCTGAACTGACACTGATGACTTTTTTACACCTACAGGTCACATACTATGGCTGGTATTAAATAAATGAAACGCTTATTACTGTTCTTGATTACGCTGTTCTTGCGACAGACGGCTTTGCAGTCACCGGGATGACTACCACGTCCGATCTAGTGCAGTATTGTGGTTCGCAGTACGATGTTTTTGGAGCATAGGGTTTACTGCTTCAACGTATTTCACCTGATGTATAATAAAAAATATTCCATAAGAGCCGGTGACCACAGTTTGGTTAATCCACTCTCTCTAAGGGACTTCCTCCATAGGAGACAGAATAGGGAGCAACGGGTGTATTTGGTGGCAGGACACGTCGCGATACAATGGTACTCTGGTTACGTGGGTTTGTCTATAAGAAAGAAAATTGCCAGGCGAAAACCCAGTACACTCTCGACATTGGTACTGCTTGTCCGCAGTCGTTTATTCGGCGAACCCGAGTCTACCTTACTTAAGGCTAACCGCTATCTCCTTATAGACAAACCGGGGACGCGCCAGGTACGCAGCTCTGTCCCGATGACCAGCTGGAACTCAGATTAAGACTAGTTAACATGCTGTCATTACTGGACATGCAAAACAGTTGTAGACAGTCTGGAACATGCTTTCGCGATTCCCAATTGCCCCAAACATAAAAGCCACAAATAATGTATGCTAACGAAAGCCAAATGGGCTGTCGCTATTTGAGATGTGGATTATTCTTCGACAATACAGCTATCTGGAATAAAGCTCTCAATGAGCCAAAGGTTATTGATTACCACTAATTGGCTAATACGAACAGCGAGCGCACACATGAGTCTCAGTCAATCTTGTGACGACAGACTGTACTTAAGTGGAGTAAAGCAGATCCCTCACCTAGCCATCTTAATTGCTAAGCAAACCAAAACCCATTGCAACTGGTACGGCGTTGCCCAGTAGGGCGATGGCATTGGTGCATACCAAGCCTGGAACATTTTTAAATCAAAGTCAATGGTAGAAACAAGAAGATACGTTACCACTTCATCACACCTGCCAAAATAGTGCGTAACAATAGAATTCGGCCCGATGGTCAGAGCCAACCTGAGATACGACGGTATCAGTGCACGTATAGAACCCATCCAGATAATCAATTTCTTTGCAGCCACCATCACAGTACTCTTACCAACCGATTCGGGAGTTAACCAAATGTAAAACGAGACCTGCTGGGACCGCACGTGGATCTGTACTGTTCGAACTCTCAGGATGACGGATGCTGGTCCACTCCCCTCTTCTCTGTGTAGTGGGCCATGACGGGCACAAGGCATTCTCTTTTCATCACACCAATGCGCAAAGCATACTATAAAAACGGGATGATCAGTGTGCTTGCGCCAGAGCAAGAGTTGAAATAAGTCGCCACATCGGAGACCTGTGCGAAACCCCACTGCTTCATAGGTGAAACATTACTGACACTAACACCTTCCACTTCACTAGAAATACGTTTGCAATTGTGATTGGTTAAACCACTGCATGACCTCTTGAAGATGGGCAACAATACACGACCCAGTTTCAAGAGAAAAAAGCTGTCAGAGACTAGTTTATTTTCACTGCTTACTTATTTTTGATGCCTTGATTATTTTCTTAAGTAATTGACACTGCGATTTTTAAACCAAGCCAAGAAGACTCACATCAGGGATAAGATATAAAAAGGTGGGATAGTTTCTGTTCTGAATAGGGGAGGTTTCAAAAGTGCCACTGAGACAGCAACTGTAATCAGTTGTTTTGCCTACTGGACCGATTAACTGTTACTAACCAACGTCACCCGAAGACGTCGATAAACATTTAGTTTACACGAAAGAGATTCCGGTGTTGTATAACCGAATTAAGAGTGCCTCTCAATATTGAAAGTAGATTGACTATTCCAACGAAAAATATGAAGTGAATAGTGGTTACGCTAGGAAATTGGTAGGCACTTACACGACTGGAGCGTCGAACGCACGGGATCGAGTGCCCTGTTTTAGTCCGGTATCCAACCGAGGCATCCAGTGAGGATAAGGCAGACTGGTGTTGTGACGTTCGGCTACTCTGCGAAATTATGAGGGTTAACGGTTTATCTGGGTTGGCCTTGACCACCAAAGAAGGGCCAGCCAAGGCTGGCTGTCCTGATTCGATGTCATTGTTGGAATTCAGCAATTGCAAAGCGTTCATTATTTCCGGAGGTAATTCGTGTCCTTTAGATTCGGCTGACAAACACGCAAGTCTCTCCGTGATGCTTGTCAGTAGGCGTTCTAGTTCCAGTTGTAGGGATGACAGATCAAACAGGTGCATCTCGTTGGATTTTATCACTACCAAATAATTTATGATTTTAAAACATCGATTACCTTTGTCCAGTGTTGGACACGCATCCTGAAGTGGTGGTGGCTCATAGTTGATCTTTTGTATCTGCTCCAAGCACCTGACGACACTGTTTTTCCTCCGACCCATTTGGCGTATCTTCAACAAGTACAAATCTGAAAGAGACAATGCACGGAGAAAATACATGCATCGTAGTCTTTGCGATCTACACAAAAATAAGCTGTTTCAGGTGATGAATAGTCATCATTGTATTTTAATTATGTTGTTACCAATGCTTGTTATCAGCAAATGATTTCGGAGCAGAAAAAAACTTATATAAGTATATATATAATTTGCGTACACTTTTCATCTTTGGAACCATGACATAAAATGAAAACAATGCAAAAGAAAGATAAAACGAAAAGTATCAGCAAAGAGTGCAACATAAGCCAGCTACTCCAGATCCCTTGTTCACACCATTGACTATCCGTCCTCGTTCGTAGTTCTTCCGTGGACTGTCATCGACAGCTCTTCCCCGGCTCAGCGGTTGAATGTTAGACTTTACTTACACTTCCGTTGGGGAGTTTCAGTAGACACATTCCCAGAGTTAGCAGTTGTGGTCGTCGAACTAAGTACATTAGCGCGGTGCCGGGTGAATATCCTTGAAGTATTTAGCCCAACGGCCGTTTTTGTTGCCTGCCATGAATGAGCTGTCCATTTTTATCGCACACGACTTCACTAACTGAAGTTCACCGTCCGCCGGTGTCGCGCATAAGCTTAACCAGTTTTTGATTGTTATCTGAAGCAGCTGCTACTTCTATTTCCTCGGCCACTCTGAGCTACCAGTTTTCACAGACCTTCTTAAGGCTTAAAATTACTTGATGCTACAGATGTCATCGCATCCCATTTGCTACCTTACGGTCAGGTAGCTGGCGTTTTTGCTTTATTCAGCTCAGCGACTCTTGCGAGATTCAGTGTCTCTGATGGACGCTGAACTTAGGACCGCAAGAAAAACCTGCTGCCATGTGTATAGCCCGCTCGATTTTATCCCAAAGCTGCTCGTCTGGTTTAATAACTAGTCGGACTTTCTGTCTGCGTCGATGGCCATTGAGGTGCAGCGAAAATCGCAGTAAAACTAACGTATGGCCTGATTCGACGTACGTGAACCGGTGCGGAAACGGTAAGTTACCGTGATATGGCCGACCTGACGCAGGCTATCTGTCGAGGTAGAGCGCCATGTTGGTGTGCGATGCGAAATGTGTTGGAAATTCGTGTCAGACAGGAGTAAACGATTGTCTGCACAAAATTGGAGAAGCCTGTACACATTATTTGTTCTCTGAGCAGGAAAGACGAAGTGCCTATTATTTGTTCTCTGAGCAGGAAAGACGTAGTGCCCATCTAAACAAGCTTTCAGTGCACTAAGTTCTCTAACGTGTGCATTAAAATCGCATGCCACCAACATAATACTGGAGTGACGGGTTCAGCATAGAACCCGTCCTTCTCCATATCGGCGTTACAAACTGCTGAAGTGTATGCCGAGATGACAAACAGGCTGCACTTAACACGACTATTCTTCCGAATGCCGAGCGACCCCTGCAGTCTTACGGCGTATGAACGACTGTTAATCGAGATCTTCTAAAAGGGACGCCTTACCACTCAAGACTATTCCTGCATCGTGTTTATTCAGCTTGAGTTGCTTCGTCTCGAGGGCGAAGGAAGGAATAAAGCATAGTTGGCTGAATTACGTCAGTCGAACCCTAAATTCGCGTTTCAGTGACGCAGTGGGTCCACTGGCGGATCTAAACACGCCCGTGATCGGCCTGTGACAGTAAGTACATTGAAAGATTCCACGTTTGGATGCTGACGAGGATTGGAAAAACGTGGAAACGAATGACGCCACTATCTGACAATGAACCGTTGCGAATATGGAACACGTCATCAGTGGACAGAGTGGACAAAAAGATGGTTGGGGACAGAAGACACAAGTCGAATAAAATGGGGAACTCTGAATAGTAGCATACTTATTACTACTCACCACGCTCGATGCAGTGGGAAACGCGATCCTGATTATCCAGTGCTGTGGTATGGAATTATCTGTAAATGTATATTTCATTGACGGACAGGTACCGCTAGGGAGTCCAGCCACTAAGCAGGAGAACGATTAGGGTTTCCAGCCAAGGTCTTTGGTTCTGACAAGGACCTGTCCACAAGGCAGCGGGGTATAGCTGAGTGGAAGCCCATCTACTTGGATCAATTACTCTTCTGTTCATTCTTCCGATTGAGTCGCCAGCTCAAATCAATCCCAGCCTGCACAAGACCGTTTTGTCAGGCCTCTACACATTGACCTTCCAGACATGATTGGATCTTCCACCACAGTCAAACCATCCTATATAGCTAGCTCAGTCATGGAGGCACACAAGCCGTTGCACCAAATCAAGGTGCAGCTGGGTAATCCAACCTACATGGGACGGCCCAATGGGCGGGGTTCGGGCAATCTTTCATTACGTTATGGACTGATTACCTTGACCAAACATCTTTCTACCATTGACTGCCTCGGTAAACGGTGTACATTAAAACATTCGACCAGCTGCCACGCATAACAACCTGAACCTAATTGCGTCATGTTAGCAATGTGCTAATGTAGGCGCTGGCTGTTTAATGGTAGCTGTCAATTCACTGTCCTTCGGCTCATTACCACATCTGACTTATTGGGACCCTATGCGGCTCCGAGCCATTCGAAATTTTAAGTTCATTGTTCTCGGTTTTTCCTCTCGCGCAATGAGGCCTAGAGGGCGTGCTTCTCCCATTACGTTCACGCGTGGAGCAAGTAATAACAAAAACGATCCCGACGAATGCATTCAATTAGTCGTACTTTTCCTGCTCTTATTACAAAGCCTTTGCTTCCAGCAGTCGTCCGCAGTAAAACTGAAGAAAAAAGTAGGCGAAGTCGGTACATCATCGTTTCTTCCGACGTGTTCAACTCACTCCGGTTTTACAACAATTAATCTTGGGCTAACGTGCTTTGGTTTCTGTTGCAATCTTGAGGCATTTACTAACAAGGCAAGAACCGTAAGGTCACGTTAGTGATGCAGGGCCCGAGGAATCTTTAATGGATGAATATCACATTGCCTAGGGTTTCCACCTATTGCTTTCTAATATGGTTCACTTTACAAATGACTTTGATGTTTGGTGCTGGTTTCGTGACGCTTCTTTTATTGAATATTTTATTATAGCCAACAACGGTAGCCTCCAGTAAACTCGACAAATCAGTTCAGTTCAATTTGTACAACTAATAACCACGCACCAACGTGATCTTGTCTCGGTTCCACCTCAAAGCGAAAATTAGTCACACGAAAAAAGAATGACAAAGGGAGAAAGATGGACTACAAAGCAGTAAGTTGAACAGACGCCTAGGGGGAAAATATCGGATACAAGAACTTCACTCACTGCAACACTAAGCTACGTTACTTACTGTGTTCAACTATTGAATGGGGTCTGGTGGACCCCAAACCGGTAGTCCAATTGCAGCCACACGAACCAGTCCGTTGGCTAACGTTTCTACACCACCTCCCAAAAATTACGTCCCTCCCACGACACCACAACGAGGTAGCCGTTGTGGTTGTGCACAAAACATGCCCAAACCACCGTAACCTGTTCATATTCAGCAACCATCATAAAGAATGAATCCTAGGACCCAGCACCCACGTAACTCACGGAAATGGTTTGTCGATTAATTTACGCATTTATGTGCCCGTGCACCAAACGTGAGATGTTCGCATCTCGACTCCGATGGCTAATCTAATGGTAGATGGTAATTCAAAGTTATTCGGCTCATGTCCACACCGCATATGGTCATGTGCTAACCAACTTCCAGGCTCCTGGTTGTCAGTTCTTTTCCGTGCAGAGGCTATAGAGCATGATCCCCCCACCACACCACACATGATGCACTTAATCGAAGAAATAAGGTTCTCAAATCAACGGTGATCACAACGCGTGCGTAACTGTACAGTCTGCAGTTCACTCCATATTGCTAGCGGCGGCGAAGGCCAACTTGAGCATCATCTAGAATCTGTGGAGATTTCGCCAAATCATTTACGAGGCTTGCGTACCAACCGCTTAAAATGAACGTAAAATCCCGGAGCTGGTGATTTGCCACGAACATTTCAGAAGCATTACAATTACTTGTCGTCCTCAAACGTTGCACAGACAGATGCGGTGCCGTTCCAAAAGAAAAATCAAATTGATGATGGAACAAACTTTCGGCTAGTGACTATGAACCACATACAAACAAATGGCCAGTAGAAAGCACTGTCACACTGGTTCTTTGAAAAAAGAAAACTAGTATTTCTGAAGGATGACTCAAGCTACTTAAAGAAAGATTTACACGCTAAAGAACCGACATGGCTGAGGCCTTAGAAATTAGTACGGATAACCACAAAATCCGAACAATTACGTCTGGTAAAGGTGAAACAGGGAAAAATAGTAAGAAGAACCCATTAAATGGAAAAAAGAGATAACCAATTGCTAAGACAACGTAGAAAACCTGCAGTCTGAGCATTCCCGAGGAAATTACACGGAGAAGAGATCTGGGTTGAAGAAACAACAATTTTACTTTTTTATTACGGTGAAAAGAATCAACAGATCGTAGCGCAGCCAACAAAAATACAGTAACACACACTGAGTAAGAGCCCACAACGAAAAGGTAAACATAAAAACCGAAGACAACGGAAACACGTGATGTTTAAAAAAGCACGAACAGATTTGATGACTCGGAAATACAGATTGCGCTTCCAAAACAATCCACAAAGATCAAAAACGTAAAATAGCAAAACTTAGTAATGTATGTTTCCGAGCAAAAAAAGAACCCGATAAGCACAAAAAGTAACGATAAGTACCGGGAAGGTGTTTTTGTGGCTAAAATCACATTTGAAAACTATGCGCCGATTTTTTATCCATCCCAAAACAACAACTGGAAAAATTTCAAGCAGCGCGCCTCAAGGAACAAGTAATTAAAACAAATAAATCACCACTTATATAAATGACCAACTTGGCATTAAGAAACACAGAGGGGCCTCACAACTAATTTATCGCGTCCAAGAGGTCATAAGCAGTGCATATCTATCGAGCCCTCAACAGGACGAGAACCCTAAAGGAAAACAATGAAGCCTGGAAAATATTCAACCAACAGCTAAAATTTAACTCAGCTTCATCGGTCACGTCTGACAGAAAAAGGTTTTTTTACACTTGCGCCGCCTGGAATGTAAGTAACGTACAAAACATTGCATAGCGTCCTTTTGCTGGGAATGGCAGGGTAGGAAATAAGCTGTGAACTGCCTTCTTGAATAGCTTTTTTGAGTGGCAATACTGGCTAATGTTTATGCGGGGCTTTGGCTCACGCTAGCTTCCTTTTCGATGTTGTCTACCGCAGATTTTCGCTTCTGTATATTCCCATCGATGAGCAGTTTTGCGAGCAAACTTTGCACTTTTTGAGTTGTTCAGTCGGTTGCCGATATCGCAGGGCAGATTTTCGCTCGTAACTCTCGTGAGCCCAGAGTTCTTCCAATAGTTAGCACCCCGACCACGCATCTACTTACACTTGGTCCGCTTCATTGGTTCTCGCCAGAAGAAACAAAAAGGAATAATTCATCCCTTTAAGGCGGCCAATCATACGGATGTCGCAAATTTCCCCGTTCAAATCATGGACGTCAGAATGTGCAACCAAAAACTTGCCGTCACCTCATCACTCTGACTCAGTCACACCGCACTCCGGTTTCCGTCCAACGCCAGCATAAAGCGAGCCACGATCTTTTGCTCAACAAGGTCCCCAGGAAGTAGTTTATATAGCTATATACTACCATGGTACTAAATAAGTGCGGCCTATTTAGCGGATTAGATTGTCGTTTCGCGGAGCTTCCTCAGCTGGCCAAATGTGGTCTTTATAGCAATTGAGAAAAAATTGAATGAGGGTCAGCCGAAAGCGGTATTCGTGACCTTTGCCCTCCCGCGAACTATGGTTTTCGAATGCACATCAGGGGGTCTCTTTGGCAACTCAAAGTTTGCCCACGACGATATGGACTAGCCCTCCGAGGGTGCCCTGAAATGAGGAAATGCAATCTGGATCTGTATTAAAGATGTTGACTGTAGACCCGGCTATTGCTGCAGAAACGGATATCGTGCTATTGCCGGTCGATGCAAAAATAGTAGCACATTATACTTTATTTTTGTTTCAAATTAAAATGGATTTCTAAACTTAGGAAACATCGTTATTTGTATGTCGTCGGGCTTTTATTGGCAATTCATCCCCAGTCAGCACAGAGGGCGCTAAAACGCCTACAAGACAATCCCCTGAAGACGATGTTGTAGTTTTGTAGAATTTCTCTGGAGGCTTGTCGTTGCATTCATAAATTGATGGTTTCGACCATGTTTTTCTCCACGAAATCAAAACTACAAAGAACGTTCTTTGTTCATGTTTTGATGACCCAAATTGGTCCGTGATGGATTACTGCTAAACGGCAAAAGACCTCTAATATTTCATGACTTTACCTGAAGAATGTCTATAAACGTTGCATTCAATGTTGCGACGTTGTTATTTGTGGCTTCTTTGTCATATAAGTCCTCTTCGATGGTTTTAATGAGGTATAATTGCGGAAGTCCTCCCGTCACGTGACTTCTATGTGATCGTTCACTGCCTATAGGCTATAGATAATGGCTTTTTGAGAAAATAAGAAAATACAAAGGGTCCACATGCGAACTTAGCTTTAAGAAGCATGTTCCAGAGACAGCTAACGACTCATCGGCAGTAGGTCCGTGTGAGAAGCCGTAACGGGAGAAAAGCAATTCCAACTGTCATACAGCCACCTTCAGGCAATATCGTGGTTCTTCAGCACCTTCAAGGGAAGATGAAATCTTGTAGTGGCACCTCGAGGCTTCGCTGTTTGGTGCGGAGCAAGTCAAGTAAAATCCGTGAGGGAATTCTTTTGATAGCGTAGAAGCCTTCGAAAGATTACAATTATTGTGAGCAGCTGATGAGTCGAACGCCAACGACTTATTAGCTTAGCAACAGAAATTCTTGCAAACAGTCTCCGGTGTATCACACCGCGTTGATTGCGCGCCCGATGCGCTGCAACAGTAAATGATAAACAATCTTCCGGGGGATGCAGGCATGAGATCTCACCAGAAAAGTGCCCTTTGTCTGTTTACCTTAACAATCCTAGGAAAAGTCATTTCACTCGTTGAACAGATACCTATGTTTGAAGAAAGAAATAACGTTATGCACAAATGAATGCATCAACTGACAACGAATTTACTTCTTCTTCCGGAATAATGAATAACTACTACTGAATGCTCACTGCTCAAAGTAATAAAAGAATCCACTGAGCCACGGAGAAGAATATCCCGCACAGTTTCAATGTTATATCAAAGTGAAAACGTAGACATCGTTGACGGTCTTGCCTCCTTCTATAGCCACCCCTTTTGGTTACAAAAAGGCAGCTATATGTCCAGGTAGACGCATGGAAGTGTGGAAGCCTTAATTTATGTTCATTAAAATAGAGGATACCTAGAGGCTATCAATACTGTTCCCGTCAGCTGTTTTGGTCCGTTTTGGCAAGTACTTACCTGGCACTCAAGGTCGTTGGGAACATTCTTCATGACATTTTACTATTCATGTCCATTTTATGGACCCGTTAAATCCGAATACTGCAGACACCACGCCCGCCACCGTTGCCCAGTTGAACTCTGCACCGGTGATATGCATTGTTGATGAGTATAACCACCTTGTTCCTCTTGGTATGCCAGTTTTGCTATTTCTTATTTTTTACCCAAATGTTTATCTGCTTATTCAATGTGACTTGCACTACCCCTGTAACATTTCATCATGCAACCAAGCATGCTTCTCGAAGTTTCCAAGAAATATACGAACATTATTAAATTCGATAAAATAACCAAATGAACCGCAAGCGCTTATGTCACACTTTTCGTTTGTCTGTCCAGTTGTGCAAACGCTATGGACTTGGCACTGATCGGAGTGACAGTGGTGAGTGCTTTGCAAAGCTCGCGGGTTAAATAAACAGACTTTCGGCGTGGGCTCTAGATGATGGTGAAGAGATAGAAAAATGAATGTTGAGGATAATTAACCAACAAATGGTGGAGTCGAGGTAATCCATGTCCGGTTGGAGTTATAGAATGCGTTGCTCTGGAAGAACCAGTTCACGTAAAACATTGCGTTTCATATGATATATGTATACGTGCATATACAAATGCACATATAAATAATTATGCGTACGTATATAGCTAGCTTAGGCTTACGACTAAAATAATGGGCACCGAGCGAGTCCCTACCAAAATAGACGCAAAATCCGGTAACTTGTGCATGCGTGTGCGCCATTTAAGAGTCTGTTTCTCCATTTTGTATGCTTGATAAGCTTTAAAGTCACCACAGGTACGGATAAACTCTTTAAATAAGCGTATATATCGCATCAAAGAAACTGTTAAGCATGAATTTATTCACCATTTGATGTCAACGCCTAACTCCCCACTAGGAACCCGTGGGAGCAATAGCCGTTTTATCCTTCCTGAAAACCAAATCCGTACATAACGTGATGAATAATTTCGCAACTAACACACAACAATGCTAATTTTCAATCCGTTCCCCCATTGGCCTCATCTCCTTGGTCGCAGTCGAGTAGACTTCCACATGCGATTTAAGGGGTTTGCTTTCCCACTGTTATTTTGCCACTTAGCATGAACTAATGTAGTTGGAACCCCAGACAAACTGGCTGTCATTGCGTGTATACATTAGCCGAAGCCAGATGACGCCAACTTAGCTGCCAATTCCTTGCATGCGGCGGCTGTCAACTTCATCGTATAGCTTAATTCATGTCTCAGGAGCTTCAGCGCACCTGAATCCCTTAGATGGTATAATGTAACCTTATGTGCACATCGTACCTCAATGGACGTTATCCTGCAATCAATGGTGATCGATAACACTACTCCACTTTCATTTGGTGATGGTCCATACGGAAGAGACCTGCTAAGTCCACTTCCTTCTCGTAACAAAACGTGCCGTGGAATGCAGCCCATGCATTTAGCCTGACATGTTGCGTCGGCAAAATCTACGTCGGCGTATTTATCCACTAGCAGCAATCCCGACTGAGGAAAACGAAACACATACCATATTACATCGTCCCTCAATATACGCCGGATAATCTGGCCTCCTACAAACTTCTTCACCCTAACTACACCATCACCTACATCAAGTCTTCGAAGCCTGGTTCAGAGATCGCACACACCGCTTACCGTAATGAGATTTTAATTTTGTACGTAGAAAATGACAAATTTATCGAACATTTTGGAACGTTCACTTGAGTTCGGAAAAATAGTCTTATTGTTTTACCGTCAGCCTACGATTCCATAAGTACAAACGGGGATTTGATAGGGGCACGTCATGGCTGTAGAGGGCAAAATACTTCGCAACCTTGTGCCGTCTACTCGTCGCACGGAGATCCAAGAATGCTGGATATTTCGTACTACGAAGCCTCGAAGAAATTAATTCATTACGTGAGAAACTTACTGAGGAGCAGGCCTTGAGCCACTTCGTCGGGAATGCAACGAAATGTGAATCTGTAATAAGGGAGTGCCTTGGAAAAAGTGTCTTATTAGACCAGCAGCTACGTTGCCGCACTCTCTCATAAAAACACAAAACGGCGAAAACGTACACATACGGGGAATCAGAAAATCGTCTTGGAAAACTTCAAAACTGTCACACGACAAATAAACACGCTGCAAGAACAAAGTTATTCATCCACACAAATAGCCGAGATTATCGAGGTAACCTCTGCAAGCAACTGAGCGCGGCCGAAGAGACATGGAGTTTACAAACGTAAATACCTCTGGATGAGGACTAAAGTAAAATTTACCCTGCAAAAGTTAGGCATAGTGCAAAACCGTCAGAAGTCCTCATTTTCGGCACACGTAACATTCCACATACTTCGGCGCTTGAACACGGCAACGGCCATAATGCAGGGAAACGATGGATGGCTCCAGCCGCACGCCACCTTTTGCACACCGTCAGCGGGAGTGGGTTGTTAACGACGAAAAAGTATTTTTTTATATAATAGCATTCACGGCAAATGAAAATGAATGGAAAGTACATATGACCAGATGAGTAAGATGAGAAAAAATTCGCAGCCAGAATTTTTATTAGACGACATATCGTACGTAGTCTGATGGGTAGCATAATGAGTAGGCATCCAAGGATTGAGAAGCCAAGGAATGTGATGTGCTGAATGAAAACTGGGATGTGGCAGGCGGAGGCCGCCACAATCGAGGAAAATCGTGCAATCAAACGAGGAAGTTTGGTGAAGATGAAGATATTTCAAGTACATCTGACTAAATAGAATTTTTACTTAGATAAACAATGGGGGAGTGGTCGGAAGAAATGCTGTTCCACTCGCCGGTGGAGAATATGACGGGGCAAGGGTAATGGTCGGCGTATAAACATGTCACCAAGTAGACAAGCAGTAATAGTGGCTCAGAACCGAAGATATATCCAGGCACAAAGAAAAATGAGTGCGAAGATATGTGCAGGCTATTTAAGGTAAAGAGCAAGAGAGTATTCGATCGGTGATCCTAAAGGGGCGAACGTTGGAGGTAAGATGGATGTAGGGTACACGTTCGAAGGCCTTCGTCATTTCAAGGTAGACTGCAATAGCTGATCAGCCGTTGTTGCAAGACAAAGTAAAATCATTAAGAGTGCCGAATTGGTAAATGGCGCAGGATTGCAGTTTAACAAGGCCATGTTGACTGCCACGGAGCAGATTGTTTGAGTGATTGTCTTGCACTTGAGACTTCACTATCCGCCATAATCTTGCAGATCCCAGGTTGCGCTTGATGGGTCTGTTGTTTTCTTGGCCGTGGTGGGTTTCCTTCTGTCTAAATAATGAGATGATGACAGACGTCTGCTACGGAGGGGCAACCGTGCTAATTTCTATTGATGGGTGAAAGCGTTTAAGGAAAGAAGAGAGAAACCTGGGCCACCTAGGTGAATGAGGGCCAAAGGATACCACCGGCCCGCCACGTAAGAAGAGTTTTGTTGTGTCGGTGAGTTTGCTAATGAAGGCTTTAAAAACATTCAACAGTGAAAAGCGTGGGGCTATAAGAGGAGGTTGGGGTGGGGGAAAGGATGATGTTCTGAGCAAGAATCAAGAAGAAAGTTATTGTCAAACAAGTCAGCGATATGCTTGTGAGTGACCGTTATTAGGGGCTCGGAGATTATACACTTCGGCACTTCCTGAGAATTGCACGCGAACCTCACCAAGAGCAATCTAGTGTGCATCTTTGTTTAATTTGTTCATTAAATGTGTGCAATTACTGGATTTTAGGTTACATTTATGTCGGGCCAGGTGCTTTATTTGGCCGCTAATCGCGTGCTTTGTAGCGCAGTAATTTTGCGCTCCACGGTGGTAAGACGATGATGTCTGTACCTGGGGTGCCGACCGCCAGGGAAGGTGAAACTATGGTAGGAGGAATAAAATTTTCATATACATAGTCATGAATTGCTTGGAGTTTGGGGTGGGGACGAACTTGTTTCAGTCTTTGGCACAAGTTTTGGTTGGGATGGATGCCCACGTGGTGCAAACAGAGTACATGGGTGTTGGTTTG
Source organism: Fasciolopsis buskii (assembly GCA_008360955.1). NCBI lineage: Eukaryota > Metazoa > Platyhelminthes > Trematoda > Plagiorchiida > Fasciolidae > Fasciolopsis > Fasciolopsis buskii. The sequence continues at coordinate 45,135 of LUCM01010045.1, forward strand.
GGATTTGATTGGGTGTGTATTGTAGCGCGGAGCTGGGCAGGGCGACGTTGTGATCACTTGCCTTGAAGTTTTCTAGTACGTCAGTACGGACCTCAGTAATACCGAGGGCGAATAACAAATGGGTAATATTTGTACCCCGCGTAGGTTTCCATACATGCCGGACTAGCTCGCCAAGGTGCAACCATGAGATTAAGTTCTGGAAGGCATTAGGATCAGAAAGTGATGACCAGCTTATGTTAGGAATATTGAGGTCGTCTTCTATAACCGGCCGATTTTGAACCCGCACATGTTAAAGCTTGTTGAATACATACGCCCGACCAGGGATAGCACGCGGGACTCAATCCAAGAACTCGTTTTAAAAATAGAAAATGCAATGCATTGGATTTGCATCCAAAGCTAATTGGATGACAAAAACCTGGGGGCATTCTTAAGTGCATCAGGGTTGTGTGGCATGAGATAACAGATCAAAATTCTTTGACAAATTCCTCCGAATGAGACGAGTTCTGGCTGGAGGTCATTTGGCATACTTGTAAAAGGGAGAAAATGGATTATGGATTATTACGGTATAACCGGAGTGGAAAACATGGATCCCATTAAATGTAAATAATATGACGAAAGCCCAGAAAATGCAGGTCAGTTTGGTAACGGCGTAGCCACAGTGGATCAAGATTGAGAAGCAAACTACGTTTCCTTTTGTTTAGGGTCATTGGCCATGTCATCAGTTGCTTGGTTACCCAAAGTAGAATGCCACCACTGGAAATCCTGTCTGACTCTTGCTTGTTGATGCACACTTAAGAATCATACTGAAGGACTGCTGGAACACGTGTTTTACAAACGCGGAGTATGCTGTCGGATATTTTCTTTACGCAAAAATTCAGACTTATCTTTTGCCTGGCTTCAGCCGACTGAAAGGCTGCATGATGTGGAAATTTGTAGTCTGAGCATTTGACACCAACATTGCAAATTGTAGGTTTGCATGCAATGGGAGTTCCCTGTGGCAAAATCGAGCACCTGGGTAGCATACATTTACAAGTGACTGTCTCTTGTCGTCAGGGGAGCCCATCATTCAAAAGGTACAACAACGGTCCGAGGCAAGCAAGTCGGCGCAGATACCTCCAAAAAAGCATAAAAGAAGGTCGGTGTCTGTGGCCATTTCAGTAAATTTTGGGGAAGAAGCGCTTGAATGGCAACAAGACAAATGACAGTTATTTGGGATGCCCCGGGAGTGGTAGCCAAAAATGTGCCCCTCTTTTATGGGCATCATCATTGTCATTAGGGCAATGTTTGCCCCAACGACTTTGGGCACTTTTGGAACTTTGTTTGTGTCTCAATGAAAAAAAGCTGAGGAGTTATCAGTGTGAACGATAAGGGATTCTGTTCTAAATCTCGCGAGCAGAAACTGGAGTGCTTTTTTAGTCGCGGAATCCCCCACTTGACCTGGAAAAGGACGGGTTGGAAAACATTTGGCATATGTGATTTATTCGAGCGACCTGCGTTACAGGACTCCTCGCAGTGAGTTGCCTTCTTTGTGTTTTGTTTTCAACTAAGGTGTTTTCGTGGTAGTCGCAATGCCTTTGGAGCCATTTCCTAGCTAGAAACAAAGTTTTCTGGAAGCCTTACTTGGAGCCAATCTCCGCATTACACTTCTGCTGATTTTCCATCCGAGATTTGACCGTGACACCCGTAGCTTTGACATGGCGTTCTATTAAGCGCCATTATATTGTAAACCGCAAGCAACATCGATCTATCTTTCTCTTTTCACGGCTAACTGCACCTAGCGGTCTGTCTGACTATTTTCTCGTTTGCTAGTCCGGTCACTTATCCACACAGTCTAGTTCCTCAAAATCAACGCGACACATACACTGCTAAATATTTATCCCGTATCGTCGCATTTCGGCGGCCTCCGACCATCCTTCGTAGCAGCCTTAAAAATTGGCTTGTTTTTATAGTCCCTATAAATTACGTATTGCTTAAAAATGTTTTTGACGTGGATAGAACATTGCTTCTCCACATAAATTATCGGAGTGTTTTTCTGTTGGACTACATTTTGAATAATCTTTAACTGCCACCGTACTAGCGTTGTCACAATCTCAATTTAGACTTCGCCCCATTAGATTGATATAAGGCCCCCCGCCCAGTTTCCTTTCTACGATTTGACATATTTATTGGCACCCACAGGCGCAACCCTTATCACATAACTATACAGTTATACACATCGTCCAACTTTGTCGAAACGGCGGTCTCTAGGACTAGACGTACCAAGATCGTAGCTGCTGGACGCACGGCGTTCGCAGTATCAAAACCCAGCCGCCGGCCCACAGCGTGCACTGTTAGTGTCACAGACGTGGTCGTGGAGATTAATAACAAAGTACAAAAATTAGAGCAAGCAATTTATGAGATAAGCAACTGAATTATACTGATGGAACTAGTTATCACAAAGCTGATTTCTCTCACCTACCTAACTGAGACGCCCGAAAACCCACTACGCAAACACCTCGCTAGCGTCTGTCGGGCTATCGAATCCTTGGAAATTGAGCAGCGAAAAATAAGATCGTCTAATGATGTGGTTTATAATTTTCCTGGCTGCAATCCATTAGATCAGGTTAAAAACGCTGTCCTTTCTCCATGCAATATGACGGGATGCGCCTGCCACTGTTTAAGACTACGTAGATGGATGTTAAGCAGATCATATGCAGTACTGTTTTCGCTCAATAACCTCACTGCCGCAGACCAGTTTTTGAGGAGTGAAGCCAAGATAGCCTCAACTAACCCGTTCAGGTTTCTCAAAATTATAACGGACCAGACCCCTATTTGAAAGGAGGCCATCAGACAGCATGCAGTTGGGAGCCCAAAGACGGTTCCACCAAACAAAAATTTCCCCATGCTACTGTGGCATGGCTAAGAGCTTGTTATCCAGACCGTTTCTTGAGACCCCACCGTGGCCACACGCAGGTATTGACTCAGACAGCTCATCACCTTCTTTGCCGCGGCCCTCCCGGAAACGCCTGCATATAAAGCCCTCTCCTACGACTTTCTTGGTGGACATTAATAGCCTATCTTCTCGCAAGGCTAAAATGTCTAGCACCAATAAAAATGGCCCTGCCCCATCCACACCCATAAAACATTAGTTACTGATTGTGAGCCCGTGCTGACAGCCTCAACCAGCAACAAACTACTTTCCGGTGGAACAACGCCGGCGTCATTACCCCAGCGACTAAATTACTCCGACCACTCCCCATTCCATTGCTTTGTCAGACCCATCAACCCGATGACTCAATTGCCTGGCTCTAACTGCGCTGACTTTTATTGCTTGAATTTCGTTTAATGGGGACCGAAAGGTCACTGCCGAAAGAAATTCCGATCCTGAAGAAAACCATAGAAAAACGCAGATTTAAAAGATCTAGCCAAGAACCAGCTGTTCCTTCCCAAAAGCCTTCGCTTTTGCGTCAGAATTACCAAGACAGCTGTCTATGGCCTCCATTAAACATAACTCCATCGTCATATCGGTATTACCACCAACCTCCGCCTAACAGCGCCTTGGTCCAGACACTATGACCGTAACCCATCCCACTAATGTCTGTTTTCCTTTCACACCTACCTAGCCAGATAATCCATCCTTCCTCCCTCCTGAATTGTTGTCAGCTACGTATCTCATCCAATTTGCCTGACGTTCCGCCTGGTTTTCACCACTTCTATCCAAGTACCGCATTACCACTGCTTGTCGTCTCTTCAGCTTCATGTTTCCGTCCATTACGTAACGCTTCCGACGCTTGGTGTCTCTAGCCATATATCAATATCCACCGTCGGGCTCCGTCCATGTTGTGTGCCAGCAGTGAGCACATTTAGTGCACGCAAACACGAAATGACTCGTTGTGCGCTACTTGCAAACAGTCCCAGTAAACCATTTCTCGGCCTTAAAAATTGAGTTTTCTACTTTTTTGCTTTTCACTGGCATACTTGTAATTCCCCATTGCTTTGCAGCATCTCATTTAACCTTCCAGTGAGCCTCTGAAAAACTCGTTATTGCTCCCACCATCTTATCCCATTCCACTTCTATCGTCTAAATTTCCTGTGCATCATCCTTGTAAAAATTTGATCTTGCCATGCGCATGCCTCTCGCTAATCGAGAAATATACAGTATTATTATTATTGTTAATTGCCACCGCCACCTCATTATTCCTACCCAAACCCATTCCCTTTGTCTCCCCTCACCTTGGCACCCCCACTACCTCGGGTTGCCCCCATGTTAGTATAATAAAAAACGCTATATGCCTTCGTCCCTCCTTGCTTCTACCTTCTTCTGTCGTGTCTCATCCAACGTTCACTATAATAGGATTAATACCATGTGCTTACCCAATCATTCCCTTTGCAATTTACTCTACACGTTTCGCCTCTTTGTCCTTGCAACCCCACCACTCACCCCACCTCGACGGCAACATAATCTTCTCTT
>LUCM01010045.1:55852-90243 GCA_008360955.1 Fasciolopsis buskii
CTGACACTTTACCGACACAGGGAACAGTCGGCCAGTAGCTTGTGGGAGTTTGATTATGTTTATAACAGGAGTGTGCGAGCGAAGCGTGCGTGAGCAATGCGCAAATGGCGGTCGCGCTTGGCGGTCAACGCTCGGTTAAGCAAGCTATCTAGGGGACCAAATCCATGGGACCGATGACTGTCGTGCTGGATTCCGTAGAAGTGCCTCGGCCTTGGGATTCTTGTGAGAGAGGGTAAGACAAAGACAAACCGGCGGAAACGATGCTCGTGGGCAACGGTGGATATTCGATATGGTGGCGGGCACCCGAAAACGGTCAGTGCTGCCCCTGTCGGTTTAATGTGGAGGCGGCATGCCTATCGGCGCACAAATAATCGCGACAAACCTACAATCCCATTATTCACAGATAAGCACTTACGACAAGAGAGCATTCAACCATCTGATGCAAAAATGGTAGCAAATCCAGAGAAAGGTACGGGTTGCCTTACCTTCCAGCCGTTACAGCTGCTTCGCATATCCGGAACTACGGGCGTGATTAGTGATGTTGTGGCCTCAGCCCCACCAGCAGTCCCAACTGGCGGCGTTGGTAATGGCTGGGCTCGACCAGGTTGACGGGACCCATTTGATAAAGAGAGCTCGTCGTTAGACCTGCATTCCACGATGGCAGGTTTAATACGATCAATGGTCGCCGTGTCGTGTCGGCTGCAATGTCAAAAATGAATGTTTTATGACCGCGCGAAGCGGACAGGCATATGTCGGTTGCAGTGGTGGTCGGACACCATCAACACGCACGAAAACGTGAATAGAATTACTCAGTGCGATTGGAATGCACCTCGAATGTCGTTGGTCCCGCCGTGGATAGGCATAAGGCGTTCGCGTGTGTTGTGCGAGACGTTTTGCATAGTCACCGTAGTCGAAGTGCATGGGTCCCGATGGAAACAATAGGTCCCCGTGGAGGCGAAGCGTACTATCAAAAACAAACTCTCTTGGTGTAGTACGCATTTCTTCCTTAAAATATGCGAAAGCTTAAAAGAGCTAACGGCAGTATTTCGCACCAAAGCCGGTTGGCCCCGGATTGCAGAGCAGCATTTAGCTGCCGGTGGAATCTTTCTACCAGACCTTAGCTTGCTGGCGCAAGGCGGTTCTTCTTACATGCTTATACCTAGGTGCTTTATTCATATATGAAAGCGTCCCGTCGAAATGTGAGCCGCGGTAGGTGGTCACTAGAGCGGGGCAACCAAGTACGCTTACCCAACCAGACAAGAAAGCTTTCGCGGCCTCTTCTGATGTAGGGCAGGGAAATGGTATGGCCTCAAGGCCAGCGGGTAAAGCGGTCTACACAGATGGAATGGCGGGAAAGGCCCTACGATATAAAAATATACACGGTAAAAAGTGTCTCTGGTCCGAGAAAAGCAGCCAACAGAGCTATGATATGCCGAGGGGCTTTTGCTCCCTAACATTAAAGGAAGGCGCGGGACCACTGGAGCACGTCGTGCTTAACGCTGAACCACACAAAACGCTCGGTCACTAGCCTCACCGAAGCAGCCACACCCGGTCGGGAGAGGTTATGCAACGCAATAAAAGAGAGTCATTGATGTGCTGTTGCCACCACCGGCCCTGGACGACTCTGAGATACATCGCAAAGAGCCTTGTTCTGTGACGCTGTGACAGGTGTAGCCGCTAAGTTTAAGGAGCTGTATTATCGAAACTGGTCGATGTAAGGACCCACCATCTGGGTGTGTGGCACTGCGTCGGGGTCGATGCTTGGTGTCGCAGAAAAATGAATCTGGTGTATACAAGAAAGTGCATCAGCGGCGGAGTTATTTGCCCCACGGTAAACTGTGATACAAAGTCTAAGTGACGAATTTCGCATGGCAAGTGCCGGTCGGAGGCTGAATGCAACGCGTAGACCAGCCGTTTGTGACATGTGAACCCCTTGAATGGGTCACTCTAATGCGTGTCTGAAGTGCCGGATAGCGAGGTATAGAACAGGGGAGTCCCTTCCTGACGTGCCATATCTAGACTGTCGGCAGCAGCCGCTTTGAAAAGAATGCTAATGGCTTCCAAGAAATTTCGGTGTACCGTTGAAGTACAGCTCCTACTGCAGCGCTTGAGGCGTCGGCTATCAGAGATATGGGTGCTGTGACCTTATCCGGTTATGTGGCTGCACGATACTGTATGCCCCAAGAATGTGACACTGGGCCTTCCAAACTCACTCCTCGAAGCTTTAATCATTATGCTGCGTTTGCTGGGGCAATCGAAAAGAGCACACAGTTGAGCGGAGTGCTTCTCGTTTGAGTGGCCCTCCACTAAGTTACCAAACAGGCGAAAATAAATGTTTCCTAATCTGCGTGTGACTTCGTGCGTAAACCTCTGGAAGGTGTAAGCCGCATTGCTGAGCCCGAAGGGCATCCTCACGAGCTCAATAATTTCAAAAGGCGTGGTCACCGTTTTTGGTATGTTGGTTTCCCCTACGGGGATTTGACTGTACACCATTACCAAATTCATGCAACCGAAGACCATGGGACCGGATAGCGACGAAGTGAGGTTGTGCAGTTGAGGAATCAAGTACCATTCGGAACGTTGACCTAGTTAATTGCTCTGTAGTTCACCGCAAGGTGGCCAGTCACCTTTGGACTTAAGGGCCATTCGGAGGGCCCGAAGACTACTGGAGGGTCGAATGATACCTAGTTCCAACAAGTGGTCAGATTCCGCCTTGGCCAGGCGGAGCATTTTAGGAGCTAGTTGACAGGGCCTACTAACTTTTGGGGGGTCCTGTGGTCTTTATATGGTGGGTAATCTTAGCATTGCCGGCGGGAAGTGGACCGGCGTGTCGCAGCACGCCCAGGTAGTCGCGAAGTAAGTCGTTTTACGGCTGTTGGGCTGGCGGTTTAGCATACTGGGGCGTAATTTGATTGCCGACTGCGTACAAGCCGCTCACAACCAGCAACATTTAGTGATTAATTGTTTTCCTGTGCTGAGTGTCTATTAGTAGATCGCAATGCTGGAGGAAGTCAATGCCAATAATAAAATACGAAACGTGGTCGACGACGAACACAACGAAACTTACGATTTGGGTATAAATGGAGGGTGAGGGAACGATGTCCGCACGTGTAGATGTCGATGCCGTTGGTGGCCCGTAGCGCCTTTGCCTAAGCAGCGATCAAATTGCTCAAGTCGCGGGAAATTACCCTAACCTCGGCACCTGTATGCAACAGGAACGGCCTGTTAGTCGTCAAGTCTTTGACGCTAAGGAGGCAATAATTAGTGGCTAGCATGGTGTCGTGTGCCTCGACGACGAACTGGAAATCAAGTTTCCCTGTTTCTTGCCTGGAAATTTGCACCCGAGGCCACACCTTTTGCTAAGCCTCCAAATCGGTTATGGTACGTTTAGTAACCTTCCGCGGATGGCAAAAAGGGTTGCTTGGGAGAGGGGATACTGTGCCTGCCGAGATGTGGGTTGAACCGGTCTCGTCGCCGATCTCTATCGACTGTTAGCCGCTGTAGGGTTGCGTCGATCCTCAATAGAACAATTGTTAATTCACCATGCGAAGATGAGGATCCGGCTCTGTGAGATGAGAAAGTATTCAACGCCGAGACACCTGGGCTATAGAGCGACACAATTTCGCCAGCAATTATGGCTGCCACAGCTCGCTTAGCATTAGGTGATCGCCGAGCGTTGTGCTTTTAAGACGCCGCACCCTTCGCAATAGTTCTGAGGGCTTTTTATTTTCGAGCTCGACCCCTTGAAGCAACCGTCGAATGCGTTGATCTTCCGTAAGGGCAGTCTGAGATATAACCGCCTCATTAAACTCGTCGTAACCACGCGAAGATACAATGACTTTCCTAACCTGAAGGGTTACCTCTGGAGGAAGACGGCCAGCCACCCATCTAAAATGGCTGGAGTCGCCAGTTACCCCGTAATTTCCAAACTCCATTTCGACTAAAGTAAGCCAGATTTGAGGATCGGACGGCATAAGCGAGGATATGTTATCAAACCTACTGTTGGGTCTGGCGACGGTTTTTGCCCCGTGGACATGACACTGTATTTTTAAAAACGAAAAAAGTAGAGTAAACAAAACTTGTCGAAAACTGCCGACAGAAAAACGCAGTCAGCAAAAATCAACGCGTAAGGGAAATTCCGCAAACACCGTGAAAACAACGGTGATAATCAACCCCGAAAATAGCAAACCGGGCGTTAGCACAAAGCAGTAGAGACTCATGTGACCAGTCAATCACGTCGAGCTTACCAATTTGCAGAACCGTTTGTCCTAACGCAAATTTCGTATTACGCTTGATTGCCGTCAACCGTTGTGACCACTTGTGCGTCACTCTTACTCGGCTCGGTACGATTGCAATACTGGCAACCCTGACACTTGACCGACACAGGGAAAAGACAGTCAGAAGTTGTGGGAGTTTGATTATGTTTATAACAGGAGTGTGCGAGCGAAGCGTGCGTGAGCAATGCGCAAATGGCGGTCGCGCTTGGCGGTCAACGCTCGATTAAAAAAGCTACCCGGAGGATCAAATTCATGCTCCGCTACACTCCTTCTTATTAACGTCTTTAACATTGAAGTTAATTGCTTCGATTACTAGTTTTTTTCCTTTCTCGATGAATGCCCGGTGCGACAAATTTCTTGTTTCATTCCTCATGCCCGCAGTTTCCTCGATGAGTCTCAATGTTTCCATTTTCTGAGATGGTGATCAATTCTTTGAAGTTATATCATTAGCTGTACGAATATCTACTGCTGCCTCAATTCGTCCTATTCTCTATTCACGTTTTAGAGATCTGGATTCTTCTTTCGTCTTTTCGATCACATCGGCGTATTTTTGTAGCCCTTTGTGCACATTCAGAATCGCATGCAATATGCGTTCAGCGAGTTACCTCGCTATTTTCCAAGCCTCTGGATGGCTCATGGATGTTCGATTGTTAACTTTAGTAGGTAGGACGTTGTCTCGCAGGCATTCGTGCAGAAAAACGGCTGTTCCCGACTGGAAACCTGTTGACATGCGAAAGTTTCCCACCGACGAGCGACTATGAACGTTGGGCACCCGGAATTTGATGGCACGTTCGAGAATTATATTCCTCATGAAATAATTCACCATGTGATATCATCGCCCAACTCACCATAAAGAAACCATGAAAGCACTGTACAGCTGTTTCATCCTTCTTAGGAATCATGAGCAGTGCATATCGACCGCGCCCGAACTGGGACGCGAACCCGAACAAGGACGAACGATTCTGAGTCGAACGCCTTAGCCATTACGCTACCGGGCAGGCTCTGAACGGTTTGTTGAACTTCACCACATGATGTTGCACCTATCCGTCACTGATTTGCACCGTTACTGTCCGTTAGCTCACAGCGATCGACCCCTACTGATAGATGACTTCTCTGCTGGTAGCCTAAGTACGACGAAGGCTTTGGATATGACCTACAGAGCTTGATTACTTGATACATTTTAGTAGTAGGAGATTGAATGTTTTTATGAAATATTATATATATATTATATATATATATATTATATTCTTTCTCGTAGCTCAGGTTCAAGAAGTTGGCATTGGTTTGTTCGTTGAGCTGAGCAATTTGGTTGCAAGCGTTTCGTCGCCAACAGAGGTGAAATACTCAGTGCTTTTACATTGTGGCCACAATAGTAACTGTATTTAAAATGCCACATTTAAATAGACATCCCATATCATATGTTTTAAATAATGGATTACGTCGATACATATGTCACATCCACGTGAACTATGATTGCCCCCACAATTCATATTACTTATACACTCTTATTTGCCGGTCACAAAATTCTTATGAATATAGGAAAACTCCACTTATAGTAAAAGGCATTTTAGCATTCGCGAGAATGAAAAAAGTGGACTCCAATTTCAGCAGCGCACTTTGTCGCAATCTCATCTGAAAATAAAGCCACCCATTTCAATTAGCAGTGTTCGCAGGAGAGAAAACCCAAAGTCAACTGGTACCCATATTATACATGACATAATGTTGATACTAAGTTTCTGAATAACTACAAACTCTTGTGTGTGGTTGTTTGGGAGCGACTCTCAAAGAACGATATCGGAAGGGCATGGTTATAATAAGTGAATAACAGTACTGCTTATTGATATACATGGTACAAATAAATAATGGTCTTTGTGTTTTCTAACGGCATTTTCACAATCACATAAATGGCCAATGTGGCGCATTACTAAACGGCACAAGTCTTTGGAGAATATTACTTTTAAATAAAGCCTTTCACATTTAATGCAACGGAACATTACACACTTGTCATAGATTACTGCAAAGGTTGCCGTGGCGACTTTGTCCGGCGACCTAGCGTGCGGTAGAATTCAGTGGCCGGTTCATTGTGTAGCGAATGGCAAGATAGTTCTATGGTGCAAAAGGGCGTAATACACTAAGCGAAGAGACAAAAATCTGCGCACGCCTATCGTGATTCGTTACGAAGCAGTGCCGCACTTCTATGTTAATTGCTGGCGTTAGCAGTATGCATCCCCGTAGTGGACTAATTTATTCCATTCGTGGACATTCGTGGTACAGTTCTGCGGCCATTCTCACACCTCAAGGTAACAAACACAACCGTGCGCACGGTTGAGTTCAGCTATGCACCAAAACTCTAAGCCTGGTGACGGCTGCACAAATAATTTCGCCTAATCCCGCGGTGAGGTGGAAAACGTTAGCAACAATCCCAACCAAACTCATTGACTAATGGGGAAACGATACTTGTACGGCCTCTTCACAGAGCGTCCACCAATCAAGACACAGGCAAAAGGAAAGACGCGATTTCAGTCAGCACGTTTGAACCAATCACCTTTTGATAAATTGCAAGTCTACCTTGACCACGCTGTGAATCTGGCATTTTGGAGCTTTGTTGACCGAACTTGTGCTGGATGAATAGTTTGTGAACAGTCGTCCTGCAGAGGGACTCACAGTACACATCAGCTTCCAGTATGACTGGTGCATTATCGTTCCAACGGTAGTCGAACAAAAAGCGACAGAAAAAGGAAAATCACTGCCGAATTTAAGAGCGAAACGACACCCGGAGTGAAAAACTTAGTTTGATGAAGCCGCCTGCCAAATGTGACCTATATACGTGAGTTCCAAGGAAACGTTAATTTAATTTGTTGAAAGGCATAACAAGAACTTCAGAGAGAACAACAGTTTGGTCAAGAGGTGATCAATGAGATAACAACGTCATTTGCAATGAGGAAGTGGCTTATAGGCCCACAAGAAACCTTACTGAGGTAGTTATTTGCCTAAGAGGTTAGGATGAAAGTTAAGATGATTAGGCCTATACAAAGAACGGCTTGAAAAATACCTTCTAACGGATAGTTGGGTAAAAAGGGAAATGTGGGCTGCTTTCCAATACTCCACAGTTGAACAATCAGGAATGTTGAGGTGCGCACAAATCACGCATTTTTATGCGTGAAATTTGTTTGTTCACCTGAAGCGCGGCGCCAAAATAACAGGCCGAAAGCACTCACACATATTCTGGACTTGATTTTCTGGCCGTACCGATAAGCAGCATGACATGTGAGATCACAGGTCAGGATAATCATGTGGAAACAAGAAGTCTGTGGAAGAGGTGTTTTCAGCGCTCTCCGGTGAATCTGGGACAGCTAACAGTAAGAAGTTCCGGCTTACAAATTATTATCGGGAATCCTCAAAAGAGAATAACGTTGAGTTCTTGCATTCAAAAACTAGGAAGAAAAAGCGTCAATGCATCTTGGTGCCGATGGCAAATATTCCATACAGTCCGAAAGGCACCACCTGAAATAAACTACAAAACTTTCTGAGTTCGTGAAACATTTTTCCTAGTACTTAAGCGGTCCTGTAAGATTGATTGTATTAATGGTGTCCTCTTGTTATGCTTGTTTGGCTTTAAATGTTAGGTCCAGTTGTGCGGTACGATGCTGCACGATGAGATTACTGGCAACCCGGACACTCGATCAAACTAATGAACGCAAAATTGTCAAAAGGTTGAGCACGTTTGGCGAGAGTGTGCGAGCTCAGTGCGCGGTGGTAACGAGCAAATGAAAACCATACTGGATTGTTAAAGCTCGGTTGATTTGGTGAACAAGATTAATAAAGCCATGATCCACTACATACTCCAAAGTGAGCATACAGATGGAGACGAGAGTCATTGTGACGCTGTAAATAAATGACGGCTAGTCGAATTCTCATTAGTAAGCTCGAATCAACGGATCCAATCACGAAGCATCAGAACACCAGCTGAGTATGAATTGTGTTCGTAATTCAAACAAAATATTGAATCCAAGGTTGACCACGAGTAGAAAGCGCATTTGTACGAGCTATAAATCAGTTCAACTACAGCCACTAAATCCCCCACATCCTAAACAGAAGTCCGCATTTTCATATGCTCTCTTCGGTTCTCGCTGCAGAAGAGCGGGTCCTTGAATTTTGTTGGAATTCTCCTGACCACTAACAGTACCTGGTGAAAAGTAACGGTGAACCAGGGACGATCTGACCTGATTCTTCGAGTTGCATTTGGTCATTATTATGTTGTCAATGACGACGAACACAAATTAGTACCACGATGAAATGCTACTAGACGGGGTTTAAAAATGGGATAAAACTCCATAAGTTTATTCTTAAAGAGTTAGCACGAAATTTTGTTTGGTACAATGACAAGGACTGAAGTAAAACGTTGTCAACACACTTGTGTGGCTCTTTTAATGTTGAGCACTGTGAGGCTTTGGTTGCATTCTTCAATATTTTCACAAAGACTTCCTCGAGCCTATTACAACAAAGGTGTCTGGTATGAGTAGATAAGTGCTTGCAACTAGTGCTGTTTAGCCATTTACCTAACGCTCCCGCCATAAAGTGAGCTCTATTGTCCGTCACCAAAACTGGAGGCACCCCTTAATTGTAGAGTGAGCTCCGCAGTGCTTGCATGGTGAAAGCTGCAGATGGCAACGTGGTAAAAAACACACCTGGCCACTCTGAATTAGAATCAGCAACCACCAGAGCATTTCATTCGTTCAGGAGTAGAACGTACTAATCCGCAAGACCTCTTTACCAAGCGTCGTTAGACAGTGGCTACGGGGTCCACTGTGGTGGCATGCTGTGGGACTTGCCCAGACAACCTCGATAGTCTTCTTCAATCCGGCATATATCAATATGCATGATAGGTCACCAACGAGCGAATATTGCAAGTGATTTCATTTTCTCAACGTCTCGATGGTCAACTTCCCCACTTGGCAGCCCTATGTTTTCCGCGGCCCCCTTCCTGAAAATTGATGTACATCGTTATTTCATTAATAAGGGAAGTAAAAGATAAAAATATAAAAGATGTGCGAAACGTAAGTTGCCTAGAAAAGCTTTGCGACTCGTCGGCGGTGTCGCAACCCGATCACTCAGGGCCAAGGTACCACCGACAGTTAGTGAAAGTTCATCTCTGTGGGAATAAAACTCGGAATACTTGCTCCTAAAATTTGCGGTCTAAATTCGATTCAGAGCAGACACGATAGGTAAAAAGTGTCTGCGAGTATCGCGCATCGAACTGGTAAAGGATTAACTAAAAGGCAGCTGTGAGAATCGCTTGAGGCTGGTGAATGAACAGAGCAAGATAAAAATTCAACATGTGGAACGTGCTTTTCAGATTTGCGGAAAGCCGTGCAGTCGTATCCACTGAGAGCGATGCTCCATCTCTGTGATATTGCAGCAGAAGCACAAGATGAGAACTAGGTGTAAGGATTGAATGTATGTTTCAGAACTAGTCTGGGACTGTATACCAAACATATATTCGTGTACACGCTTGACTTCCCAAAAGATGACCAACTCTTCGTTTTGTGTTTGCGAATATTTAAGATGCATTCCGTTTAGACGACTTGACACAGAGATAAATGGCTTGCTAAACTATTATTTAATCTCACCAATTCCAACAACGGAGGCATTCGTCATCAGTTCAGGCATGGTCCTGGGAGAGAATGGGCGAAGAGTAGCATTGAAAAACAGAAAGTGAAACACAAAGCGAAAGTAGTTTTTCAGACTTTGACCACACGAAGGATGACTGACAGTTTAACTAAAACAGACAAGAAGCGCGTTAGGAAAAAGATAGAATGAAGCGAGAGCAATAGTGAAGAGCACCCAGAAGGGAGCATAGCTCAAAAAGTTGTCAAGCAACGATGCATCTTACCAAGGGAGCCAACTGTTTAAGATTCGGTCTGAAACCGTCACCATCGACTAAATGGCTAGATTTTCAAAATCGATGACAAAAAAAAGGACAATTCCTTTGGTGGACAGCAACATTTTTATCACAAAACCTCTGAAACATTTTCAGAAAATGCGCATCATGAGTGGCTTTATCTGTAGCCTGCACAGTAACATTCAGAAGACGTCCGTAATGCGCCCCCTAGCGGATTCTGAAACAGCGATTGACAAAGTCCCCTCAGTCGATAAAATAGAGAACAATCGAGCCGAAAACTGGATGCGAGTAATGTATTGTATATTCGTGTGGTGCCGACGTAGCACCGATGTGACGAGACACGCGAATGAAAACCACGGAAGAAGATGCCGAGCAGTTAACACGATTCGAAAGCGAAGACTCACGAAAGTACTGCACAAACAGAAAAGTACATAACGCGTATGCAACCCAACAACTGTCATAGAGACGATATCAAAGCAGATGTTCGAGAGAAAATGATGTCCGAAAATGATCGATTTTCCCCGAAGGATCAATGCCACTACACCATCACCCAGGTAAAATTCAACTCGGTCGGAATCTTCCACGAGGTTGTTGACTACTAAATGAAAGAAAGCACTTGAATAGTTGAAGCCAAAAGGCAAAAGTATGTATTGATCGAGCCCGAATGCTGAGGAGATTGCAGCTGCTGGAATCAATGATTCTCCCAGATGGATTTAGAAATGTTCACTTTCCAAATCGAATTTTGATAACATTTAAACCGGTAAGTTTCTTCAGAGTATCTTCGAGTTCTGTACAAGTGCGCTGTTCCAGACCACATATCCGTGGGGTTTTTCCAATGGGCTTTAGTGAGGTCACAGTTGGAGCAGCCAAGACCAAAGATTCCACTGACCCCGTAATTCGTTTTCCAACTGAATATTTTAGTACTCAGAAAACCAGTTCACAATACCCTTTTGGGAAATATGAGGTCACTGTTCACCTGAAGAGCATAAGGCTGTACTTTCGTGCCGCTAGTGACAAGAGAACATTTAAGAATTAAATCCTTCAAAGTAACGTTACTGATAGAACAAGCAAGCAAAGACAGCTGAACATGAAGCGACTTTATGGCGGTTAGTCCCCAAATATAGACCCTGAATCTGCCACAACAAAATCGTAATCAAATACCTCATTGTGTAAAACAAAAATGGGAGCGACGGTTGTGCCCACAACCGGAATGAAATGTCCTGTGATGCCACGTATGATGAGTGAAGTAGGACGGATGTTGTGGTCAGGATAAAAGTTGGTCAATTAGTACTTTAGAATAATGGTCTCAGCTCTGTCAATATCAACAATGCAGCAATATTTAGAGCATTTAGAATTTGTCAGTGTCACATGAGTGACCTGATTTTGATCAGGCAACTGTGAATGAAAATGTTTTGAAATCATGGCATATGCCACCAGATTGGGTAGTATCTGACCGAACTAGTTTGCTAAGTTTGTTAGGTTTACACAATAATTGGGTACGACTCGGGTTTGCACACTCGCAATTATTATTATAAATTCCGCGGACGACGAGACGACCTTTTTCAGACTCTTTCATTCTTATTATATAAAATGTTGAAAATTTTATTTGCGGTTGCTTCTATATCCTGAAACTTTACACACAACTCGAACAGACTGGAACGTAGGCTTTTCGAGTAACTGAAGTTTTTGATCACATTCCGGATGATTGATACCCGCTACAAGATAATCCGGCAATTGAATTACCAGCTGGAAATCAAAATTACATTTAGCTGCTAGAGTGTGTAGTTGGAATATGAAGCCCCAACTACATAGATCAGGTTTTCGTATCAAGTTATGAAAATGGGCTCTTTCAGATGCTTACTTCAGAATCTACATTCTGCGCACATGGTAGTTGATAAAAAGGAGTGCTTGCAATGGTCAATTTTCTAGAAGTGAATGTAGACATTGTCGGAAGTGCTAATCGCTGTTCACTGTAGGTACATGAACAAAATTCGAAGCCCAGCAGATAGCTTCTTTGGCCAAGACTTTGAGAATTGCAAGGGAGTTTACAGTCACTTATTGCAATCCCAAATTGGATAAATACTATGCATTAGGGACTGCTGGTTTTTCACAGTGGCCAGAGGTATGCTGGAGAACCTGGCCCAGATTTGAATTCGCATAAGGTGCTTTGTTTAAAATAAACAGTGGTGTGCTTCTTGTATCTGTTACTGACAATGATACACGTTTCTGGTAAAATCATTCTTTAATGGATTGAAAAGACTAGGTTGTCGGTAAAAGTACATCGTACCAGCCGAGGAAAATCAAACAATCATCGGAGCACTGTTAACTGTGTTAATCCTCTATAATTTTACGAACATGACTTTGTTATCGACAATTTTTTACTACAATACCTGGGTGTCAATCAATGTGCCAACAGCAAAAGCCCAGCAAGATTATTCTCGTTTAGTCGTTAGCATTCCAGGTTTTCGTGTATTTTTCCAATGATGTTATTTTTGGGGGATAATGACCTCCGATCTTTCAGGAATACAATTCCGTCAGTCAGTGGCAACTGATGGCTATGATTCTTGGCTGTCACGATTTGAAAAACCATAACAGATACATAAACTAAGTGTGGTTCAACGCGGCTCATCAGTCTGGAAGTATCCTTATTGTCGTTTTGCTATAGCCGTTTGGCTGCTACAACTCAATAAAAACCAAATATGGCATTTGAAAATCCACTGTACTTGAGTACTTTACAGTTCCATGATCTGGGAGATTACTTTCCATACCAAGGAAAATTTCAGACATTTAAAACATAATTAGACGTATGGTGAACGTCGTACTCCCCATTGACTGTGGTTTTAGCACTTGACATTCAGATTTTATTTCTGTGTTAGTATTACAATTTTGGATGTGCGTTTCATGAATATACTGTAGTATATTCCACGCCGTATGTGCATTCTAATTCCTATACAAGTGTGGATTAGTAATCCCATAGAAAAGGACTACACAAAAACAGATGTGAATCTGAACGCTTGTTTTCAGCTGTCCGATTGCATCAGATTTCACTGCTCGCGAAATATCCATTTCATAAGTTTGACCGTTATGGTTTCTGCTGTAGTCAGCACTCGTCTGCAAAATCTTTTGCTAAAAGTTACTCCCTTCCAGCAGCACCCTAGAAACGGTTGATAGGCCAACACTGTGACCCGTTTTGATCAATAGTTGCAGCACAGTGCTGGATGTTTCGTACTCAGCTTTTGCAAAAGCACCCGTACATTCTTCTCTGAACTACTGATACCAGCACGTACACGTGTTGATACACTTAGTTGCTAAACAAGGTAAAAGTTGGATTAAACTGACAGAAATTGTTCGGGTACGTCGTTATTAGCATATTCATGTGTGGTTCTGAGGAGAATTTACCGGATGGTGCTCATAATTTTCGTTTAGATATTTCTACTGCCTCATGATTTTTTTAAGAAACCGATAACCCGTGGGTTATCATTAGCACTCCTTTTTCAATCGCTTTGGTCTTTAACTACTCATGAGTAGCATATGCATGCATCGGGAACTCAAGACATTCGTGACGTAATTTTCCTTGTCTAAAGCATTTTAATCGTCTTTTATTCACTTCTCATGATTCACGTTACGTGTACAGTGTCGCACTAATGCAGCATCGTTAAGAAACGCCAGATTTTCTTCCGATGTTATCTTTACACACAGTGGCAGCAAACGGAACCACCGTCCGATGCTGGTCGACTGCTCACGTGCGTCTCAAGTGTCAACATGGGCATCATAATTAATTGCCCTTTGAGCGGCTGCCCACTGATTTTACTGAGGCTTTCTCAGTGAATTAGATGCAAATTACATGTCTTGGTGTTACGAAGCGCGTGGTGAGGCCATGCTATAAACTCACTGAATAACGATGACCGATGACAAGGTTGATAGGAGAGAAGATAATATCGGTAAATCAGTTTACACAGGAGTTTCATCGCCGTCGCAGAACCATGGAAGATTGAATACTGAAAAGCCATTGACGTCATAGAGATTATTCTGCATCTTTGCCCTGTTATGCCGAAAGATACACTATCAGAGTCATATTACAAATGTGTCTGATTTTGGATGTTAACTAATATTTGACACAAAGGAATATAATAGGAATACATTGGATGAGAGGCGTTCAGAGTTGTCAAGCCGCTGATGGGACCTTTTGGCAAGCAAAAAGCCGTTTTTAACATGCACAGCTGGCTACACATTTGTGCTGGCATATGGACCCACGGAAAATAAGACAATCTTTTTGCTTTCCTATTTGAGATCTATGAGCAAACCATTCAATGGTGCATAAATAGTCACCGATTGGTTGCCGAAAAAGCTTTCCATAGAAGACAGATTTTACACTAACAAAGACACCTGGGACGACAAATTTAGCCACCAGATGAGGCGAAGTGATCTCTGGGACAAACCCATTGTAAACGATGATGTATCATGCTTCAAATACGCTCCTAAAGACTTCGCCACAGCCGGAAGTAGGTCACCTGATATCGAAGATGGCAACGGAGGCAAACTACGAGTAAGAAGATTCACTTCAAACGACGACCATTTGGACCATCTCATTCCAGCTGGCTACACATGAATATACGTGTGAGACAACTTGCTTGCTCAAACGGGGCTAGGAACAAAAGAAATACAGTGTAAATAATATTGTTTATTAAGGAGATCGACCAGTATGTAGTGGGCGATATTCAGGAAAATTCAACGTAAGGTAGAATTCTGTTTTCACTAAAAGCCAAAATTTTGCTCTTGTGGAATTTCATCATGATAATGATGACGATGATGATGACGTTGATTATTATTATTATTACTATTATTATTATTATAACCTCTTGTTCGCATACTGCATGTGAATGTTCGGGTTCTACCAAGTTATATAGCTTAAATTTATCGTGAAGCCTTACCTATATGCCCAGCCCTTACCAGGAATCCATGCCATTTATCACGTCCGACTGCACAAATCAGTTTGTGAGTTTTTTTATATCCTACGTACTAGGGTGTTAGAATATCCCGCAGACCACCATGGGATTAGAATATGAACATGCCAATCCCTGTGTCGCAGAGTAAAATAGCACGTCGAAATGTTAGTCATATCGATACACAAAATTATGATAACAAAAGATGGTATATGAACACCCATGGATATCACGCTCACCACAATTTGGACTGCGTTTTGGATGATTCTAGTCTATTTAGGGCGCTACAACTATTCTTCCGGTGTTAACGGTTTTGACTTATCTCAAAAATCGCTCTTGTGAAGGAACTGAATCTAGTTAATAAAGATTGCAGCGGTAGAATCCTCACTTGGATGACCTTCACGGGTATAGTGTACCAGGTCCTTATGTTTTCCGCGGAAGATGAAGAGGTCTAGATCTAGAATTATAATCAAACGGCTTCTATTGTTTGAGATGACAACACCATTCGATGACCCTGAATCACTGCCTCAGAAAAACTGCATATTTCTGGAAGATTAGTTCAAAGATGCCGGGATTCGAACATCTCAGCCGGAATCTTGTCGGTGGCAACATGTGAAGCATTACGGTATCCTACCAAAAAATTAGTAACACAATGGCCGGAATCAACAATGGAATAAGGACTGAATGAGTGAGCGGTACTTTTTAGAGCACGAAAAAATTATCAGCCACCGCTTTGTAGTGAGAACGACTAGGAGCTATGAACAACAGACAACAAATGAACACTTCAACTAATCGTGTTTGAGAACTTCACAGCAAAATCGATGAAGTTGTCTGTAAGAAACGCAAAAGAAACAAATCTGCTGAATATTTACCGAAATCCATTCTGAGAAAACTCGGTGGATGTTGATCTGGTGAAAATTCTTCTGGCCACCCAGGAATGAAAATAGCTACGTCAGACATGTGAAATCTGAGTTGAAAACGAGTGTCGTAGTTTGCATGTGTACACTGCCGCGCTTCGTACGCAATTGGATAGGGATGCAATTTTGAAAGCCGTGGACTGACTTTGCGCAAGCATCTTTCACATTTCATAGGTGGTTCTGTGATGTCAGCGTTCAGATCAGG
Organism: Fasciolopsis buskii; assembly: GCA_008360955.1. Taxonomy (NCBI): domain Eukaryota; kingdom Metazoa; phylum Platyhelminthes; class Trematoda; order Plagiorchiida; family Fasciolidae; genus Fasciolopsis; species Fasciolopsis buskii. Next base: position 72,097 of record LUCM01010045.1, read on the forward strand.
CCGCCAAGAGCTAAGCTTCATCTGATCAACTTCAAGAAAATCTGAAAATAAACTTGTCGGCATAGCTGAACTCAGCTTACGGTTTACAACCAATCATGACGATAAAGAACGTTGGAAAGTGTCGCTTCGCCAAAGGCGGCCATTCACGAGACAGGAGTGACAGTGAATAAATCTATCCACTTTGCCCAGTTTTTCATGCCCCCTGCTCCAGAAGATCAGGGTTCGGCTTTAAGTCAATTCAGTCATACAAAAACATTGTACACTTCGAAGGTGAAAAACGCATCCCAAATATGCGCAGACAATAGTTTGGACGATCCAGAAAAATTATAATTTTACTTTGCTCTTCATTCAGCAGCACAACATCGTCCGCATATTCCGAGTCAGCGAAAAGCAATGCGACCATTCTCACACCAGCCAACTTCAATAACCATTTCAAAGATAAAACTGAAAGTAAAAGGTGAAAGACAGCAACTCAAGTGGTCATCATGCGCCCAGGTGAATTCGGGTGGAAGATGGACATAAACGTGCATACGGTTCCTGCTGATCGCATACAAAGACTCACTAACTGAAATGACGAAAATACCGACCTCTAACAATAAGGAGTAATCAATACTTGAAAGGCGCATTCCATCAGTTCAACCAGAAAGGCTATTCAGTGACTTGGCCCTTAAGGTTTCTAAGATAATTATGCTCACATACCTAGAGCCACATTCGAAATTACCATCTGTGTTCGGCAACGGTGTCCCATCTCTCAGTTTTTGTTTAGCTTGTTCATCGATGAAGTAACAAAAGATGCTTTAGGAGATCTTCGGGATGTAGACATCGAACTGGCAAATAGAACGTCGTTATGCGACCGAAATTATGCAGAAAACCCTGTATGCTTGTTCGAATCTGCGGCATATGTACAACTTGCACTAGATAGGCTGCCGCGGGCTGTAGCTCCCTTCGGCATATTCTTTGTATCTTCAAAGTTTGAATTGCTGTTACAAACAGTCCTGAATTTGATGCTGGATAGGATAGAACTAACGATTGTTGACCGTTTCAGTTACCTAGGCAGTTTCTGGATTGACGGTAGCAGCAAACCAGTGGAGTGAGAACGTGCACATGCAAAGCTGGAGCGACATACGCTAGACTGAAGTACTTGAGGTGCCGGCTTGTTATTTTGCTAAATTTGAAGGGTTGTGTGCATTAAGCCGCAACGCACTCGGTTTTGTTGTATGGTTGGGGAACGTGGTTAACATGCTGGGAATTTTCGTCGCTTCGGTGTGTGTTAGGTCATCAATGCTTGCGTACCGTTTCTACGATCGGATGGGAGTGACCGGGTGAGCAATGTGAAAGTTAGGAATCAGGTATTGGGAACTGGGTCTGAAAACATTTTATCACAGCATGTCTAGCTTAATATACTTCGTTGGCTGAGCCACGCATTATGCATGGCAAAAACTGCACTGTACCGTTCCTCTCACAGAATGGANCTGTGTTCGGCAACGGTGTCCCATCTCTCAGTTTTTGTTTAGCTTGTTCATCGATGAAGTAACAAAAGATGCTTTAGGAGATCTTCGGGATGTAGACATCGAACTGGCAAATAGAACGTCGTTATGCGACCGAAATTATGCAGAAAACCCTGTATGCTTGTTCGAATCTGCGGCATATGTACAACTTGCACTAGATAGGCTGCCGCGGGCTGTAGCTCCCTTCGGCATATTCTTTGTATCTTCAAAGTTTGAATTGCTGTTACAAACAGTCCTGAATTTGATGCTGGATAGGATAGAACTAACGATTGTTGACCGTTTCAGTTACCTAGGCAGTTTCTGGATTGACGGTAGCAGCAAACCAGTGGAGTGAGAACGTGCACATGCAAAGCTGGAGCGACATACGCTAGACTGAAGTACTTGAGGTGCCGGCTTGTTATTTTGCTAAATTTGAAGGGTTGTGTGCATTAAGCCGCAACGCACTCGGTTTTGTTGTATGGTTGGGGAACGTGGTTAACATGCTGGGAATTTTCGTCGCTTCGGTGTGTGTTAGGTCATCAATGCTTGCGTACCGTTTCTACGATCGGATGGGAGTGACCGGGTGAGCAATGTGAAAGTTAGGAATCAGGTATTGGGAACTGGGTCTGAAAACATTTTATCACAGCATGTCTAGCTTAATATACTTCGTTGGCTGAGCCACGCATTATGCATGGCAAAAACTGCACTGTACCGTTCCTCTCACAGAATGGAAGAGGCCACCTTGGGACCGACGGGTGAAATGGAACGAGAAAATGCACACCGAACTTAGGTGAGGAAGGTGTCACACGTCTTCGTAGTTGGAATCAGAACAATCCTTCAACCAGCTGGTTGGAGAGACTGAAGGATATGGCAATGAATCCCGAAAACTGGAGGTCATGTAGTTATCTTTTGTCAGATCAGAATGATTGAGGACATATGCGTTTGTACAGTTAGACTGTATTCTATGTGTTGGCTAATACGGCATTCTTTTTTTCCCACCCCTGTGGGTCCTCTTCCTGTCCACATTGCCTGTTCATTCTTCCTAAGGTTGGGTGTAATTTGGTGAGTTAAGTAACGATCAGTAGACTATCTCTCACGTTTAGTGCTGAAATGGACTGTATGTTGAAGTAGCGTAAATTTTTTTTACACCCGCGGCTAACCAATCATGACGATAAGCAGAAGCCAGGCAAAGTGCAGTTCACGGGATCCGTAGCTTGGATAAGATCGTGCTGTTCGCGACCAACTACTTAGCTTCTGGAGAAGCCATTCCAGTGAACAAAAGCGGAAGTAGACACTTTACAGGCAAAAGAAATCCGCCAGATAGATGTAATAATGAAACAACTCGAGTTTCCTTCGACAGTTGGAGAAGTGAACGTACTTCATTGGATGGCAATCACTGAGTTTATCTGGGCTGCCTCGTCCCATTACGGTTGCCTCTTTAGATGTATGGGCAAAGAACTGTTAATGGGATGTGAACTATTTCTGCGCACATGATCGGGAGTGAAACGGCTTAAGAACAGAAACAAGACCTTGCATGTCAGAAGTAAGAAAGTTTTTCCACTGCTGGTTCGGTCACGATCCCCTTCAGAGTTAACGCCCCTCTACCCCGTTGATCAGACGTTTCAGTCGAAGGTGATCCTTCTTCTGAGTTCACGACGAAAAGTGATGTTCGTCGGAATTGTTATCCTTCAGCCTTTCTTTTCAACTTCGTAGTCAAAATAATTATGACACTAACCCTATCCTCATACGAGAACAGTGATATTGATATTTGTTCACACCCGAAACTGCCTGACTTCGGATATGCGGTCGTTTTTAGTCCTCTCTAGGGCTTGGACATAAGTGGGTTTCAAATGTTTTTTGATAACTTTAAAGGCTGTGTAGATGTGCTTAGACGTTTTATACGTGTCCACAGATTGGCTCCCTCGGTATACGCTGTTTTCCGAAGCAGGTAGTGTTTGGACGATGGTTCGAGACGTTCATTCCATGATGTGGTAGCAACCAAAAATAGCTCGTTTATGCAATGATAATGGTTGTGAAAACCTAACGGAACGATTGGTTTGTTTCACTGGTTCAAACTTTGGTGCGCCAGTCGGAATTTTTTTGTTTTATGGTAGGGCTGAATGTTCTTCATTTTTTGTGCGGAATTCTTCCACCTTGTTCTAATTCATCTGATTCGAACACCATTTGTAACCATGAACAAGACAATAGATAAGTGGATTAAATCATTCATGCAATTACTAAGGCCCACAGTAACTGGGACGTGGTGTATGCATATTATCTTGGTTGTGGCTGAAATAAGACTGTCGGAACGCTTTCTTCTCCCTTTCGACTAGTATCGTCGATGGTTTTTGCAATATGTAAATGGCGCGAATGTGATTTGACACATCGTACGAACGTGGAACATGTGGGATTGGCCTCACCTTTAAGTATAATGTTCACTTATTTTGCACGGGTCGGTAAGAAAGGGGACATCACTGGAAACCACCAGTCATTAGACAAACGAAATTCTCGTTGCTCACGTAGCTAAAATTTGGCATTCAGCGGTTTATTTTCTCTCACGGGTTATCCGGCGCTGTGTAAAATAACTGGAGCCGTGTAAAAGCTAAGATTTTTTATGTCTAGCGGGACCTCCAACCAGTGTTTCACATTGATTTTTGTCGGTATTCTGCGGCATAAGCAGAAAAATAGCCTCAACATGTGCGTTCGTTGTTTCTGCACTTTTCTCGAACGAAAGAAAACAATGAGCGGATTCGGTGACGTTAACGAAGCTACCAGTCCGAGTTTTGGGGTTCGACTTTCGCGAAATGCATATGACATAATTCCCTTGAGGTGATGAGACCACGGAAACCAGAGCGCTGTTTTGCAGTGTTGGTTATACTAGGGGACTATATTTATGTATATATATATATATATATATACATCGGTAAAATATTCGAATAGAGAAGTCAAATACATAAATTTTTACAGTATATCCCGGAACGTCTCGCTGCATCCATATGCATGTGTACTGGGGTCGATTTGATTGCTTGAAACAACTCACTGCCTGGTTAACATTAACAGTTTATTGGTATTTTATGAGACTCATGCCTTTCAGTCCTCGGATTCTGGTTGCCGGTATCCCGCCTCAACGCAGAGTGGTAATCCTTCAGGGCTGTGATAGCGCTGCCTCTATTATAAATTGCATAAACCTGAATTAAAGACCTTTCATTTAACCCCTTTCCTATTGATTCCGTGTCACACTGCACTCACTTGATAAATCTTCCAGTGGTAAATTATGAGGAATAGTCCAGGAATAATCGGCGTTGCAATTATGGCTTCTTATCCACCTATCATTTTCTTCTTCCCCTTGTAAAGGGTAACTGTGGAAGATAGTAGCCAATGAAGATCTCTTTCATTCCTTCGAACGATTTTGTATTGAAATCGTTGAATTGTGATTCATTTCCTGTATGAAAAATCATTGGAGAGTGAATCCTGCGGCGTTACACATTGTTGACATCAAATAACACGCAACACGTACACGCTACCACACGAGTACCCCCTTCCTACGTTGGCTAACCGTAACTGTATCGTCTCTTGACAGTTGCCAATCGCGGCATGGACTTTCGTTTTATTCGCCGGATCGTCAGTTTCACACAGCTGCCCATGATCCTCACGGACTTCCTGTTTCTTCCGCTGCATTCAGCAGGTTCCCGATGGGAATTGTGTGAATTGCGAGCCCAGTCACAAGACCTTGTTCGATGCGTCAGCTTGTCAATACCTTAGGTCGCCTGTTACTTCGCCACTTCGGCCTAGTGGGCTAAAACCTTTCATTTGTTTATGGTTTCTAGTTTCGAGCACTTTTCATAAATTAACTATCCCATAGCAGCAGTGCAGGGGCATCGAGAAGTGATGAGTTGCGCAAAATACTAGGAAGCTTCTGATTACCGTTAAAGGATAAAAGACTGACTAATTATCAGAACGGCAGAACGATTCAGCGATCATCTACCGCATCTTGGTAATTTTCAGAGCAACCATCGCACAAAATTACTTAAAAAGCACCGACCAGATTCATACAATTGACTGGCAAAAATCGGGGAAGCAGCAAAATCGTAAAAAGCGGATTCAATTGAATACAGAGTGGCAAGGTTCAAATCAAGAGCCACCAACCGTTTCAGGCACGTTAACCGACCATTCTGCACGAGAAATCGTGTTTCTGATAGACTCGTATGGAGTTTCTATAAATCATTGAGTGCTATTCTTTGTAACGGGGTATACTGAACGTCAAACTGGTTTTTTATTACGGTTTTACGGCCACTACCAATACACTTCAAAGGTACCCGCTATCACCACGACATTGTCTACCTAGCCATAACACTAATCAGTAAGGTCCTTAACTTTGTGGTAAATGGGCTGGACTTTCACTGCTACCGCCGAACACGTATCATCCTCGCATATTTGTTTCAAAATTAAATCACACCACTTGCCAACAGTATATGAAAGGAACCAACGAAAGCTTGTCACCAGAGCGACCTTAAACCGATGGATAATATCACATTTTGTCAACGTAATAGGAATGAGCAAGATTGTGTCGAAATCTAACCTATTGGAAGTGACCACCCAAGCAAAGCAAAAGTGGAACACTAAAATCAGCACATTCTGACCACTTCTTATGAACGACTCCCAAAAACACGTCCGAAAATTTGGTGCACCGATGTTCATGTATTTTCTAAACAATGTCTAAGTAAAAAACAAACGCAATGTGAATTCGCAAAAGCGATGTGCAAGAAATACTTCCATTGGTGCTGTACACGAATGGATGGATATACGGCCGTTTTGAATTTATCTGTGAGCCGTAGAAGTGAGTGTGTGTGTGTGTGTGTCTGTTAAACGGGACAGAGAAAAACAAACCTGTGCATAGCACGTACCACCCACGTTAGATTGCCGAAGCGTCAGAACAATAAACCGAACTTCAACGGGGCCACTATCACTAATACTACTACTGAATAATAAGTCTGAACCGTATGAAGATAGCAAAAATAGTATGCGCTCCACAAAAAATTGAAACTAAATAAAATGTGGAAGAATTCAATTGAGAGCTTGGTTTCAACCTTCCTGTGATGGTATGGTTGTGCACAAGGCGGGAGTGGCGTCAAACTGATGAGTGACACGAAGCGGAACAGATATTGACAATGCTCGTTTAATAAGAATTGCAGCAGTCACAAGCAAACTGAGTTATTTGCACAGTAAGGCGACTGAATGATGCCAGTCAACATATTCGACATAGAAGGTGAACATGCACCCGTTTGTGGTCACACAGTTGAGAGCTAACCAAGAGAAAGATGATTAAATGTGTTCGGTAGGGCATCATAAATGTTCCACCTGTTACGAGAAAAAAACGGCTTTTACACAATCGTTGACCTATCAGGAAGATCACTTTGTACACGTATGTATGGGTAACCTAAAGAAAAAAGGGGACGGGAACGGGTGAGAAAAAAACGGAAAAGGCACCTAGAGTGGCTTTAATACACATGTTCATCCGAACAATGGCCGTGACCGATGTGTGGTGGCAGTTTAGCGAACGATGCAACTGGCATATCTGTATGGGAAAACACACAAGACAACCAAAAGGAAAAGCATGAAGCAGTTCGTCAAGTACGACTGGTGAAAGGGAAAACAAAGTTGGGTGGTAGGAACACAGAGAGGACCGTGTACATGATGTACAAAAAACAGAAAAGTGACGGCCAAATTGGTCGTTTAAATCAGGAGATTAAGTTGTGTCAAAATCAAGGAGACGAACATCCTACCCATCGAAAAAAATGAACGACAATAAACATTCTCGGCAGTGACCAAATGATGCCCGGGGGGGGATAACCTTTAGACATCAAAGAGGACAAAAAGCGGGAAACACCGGGAAATCCCAGTCACATGTGATTGTGTGCGTGATCGGGAAGAGCGGCGCGTAAAATTCGCGGCAGAGCAGTGAGAGGTGAAAAAACAGGCGGGAGCGAGTTCGAGTATGATCAGAACCAGTGAGCACATTAGAGATTGGTAGCTATTTTCATGCGATAGTGGAACGTCACTAAGGATCAGACAGAATAACAACCAGGGATGAATAGGCAATCGAATAAGCGATGTTGGGTTCGCTTAAAGTTCAAATCCGACTCACACAATGAGCGTTTATTATGGGAGGGGATGCGATTGTTCATAAGTCTGTTGGCTCAGAAGTTGAACAACTTGAAAACATGTCGATTTCAGATAAGGACGAGTGCAAACCGGTGGAAGTAGAAAAAACAGCATAGCCAAAGAGGTTATTCGCCCGAAACTATCATGCTATACAACATCGATTCCGCTTCTGATCACATTTTGCATTCGTGGGCGTTGGACGAGCGGGCTGTCGTCTGTAGTGGAGGAAAAATGAAGTCGTGAATAGATTATCGCAGCCTACGGGTAAAAACGTAAACAGTCAGAAAAAGAGAAAAAAAGAGAATCACAGAAACCCACGTCAATTTTTCGTCGATTGCAGTTATTAAGGTCACACTGTTCATGTTGATCATCTCTATTCATTAGCTGGGAGATTTTATCATTATTTTTCCGTGGTTTTGACCACTGAGCTTGGCGGTTAGATCGTAAACGTTTTATCATTAAATGCCCAGACTGGATACAGAAATTGAGCATAGAAACGGTTCAGTAATAGTGGCGAATATTTAACCACTGACCAATTAGGCTGATACCAGTAATGCACAGATACACTATCAACTACCGAGAAGACTAGAGGCCGAAAACCTGTTTCGATGTTTAGAGAGGTTTAAAATAATAAATAATAATAATAAACTCCTAGGGTTGACTAGAATGGGATCGTCACTGTGAAGCAAAAACGGCAAAATCAACTGCAAGCGGCCAGAGAAGCACCTGAAGAATTTCGTCCATTTCACTGGCAACCTTTGTCGTTTTCGGTTTCGTCCAAATGGACTTCGTGCCTTCACTCAGGCGAACGACGACCAGAAATTACGCTGTTGGCCATCACATAAGGGGTTGATGAACAGCCAGCCCCTCTTAATATTTTCTTATTTACATTCACCGGTAACTTCGCTAATGTGCATTTAGCAAATAATAGCATCCGAAGGATCTGTACATAACCCAAAACAACCAAAAACCTACATATGAATTGTTACAGCACTGTTAAACAGTTGACTACACAGAAACACGATCACTTGACGTGGTCATTGACAAAATCACGTTCAGGGTACCCCATTAGTTTTTTAGTTCGGATATTTGGTGTTATCGATTGAATCTCAACGTCAAATATACGCTAGAAGTAGTGTGCCGATCTGCACAGGCAACACTCGATATAACTGCACATTTATTAGTATATTTCCCAAATTTCCGTAATTACCGATAAAGAACATAAGAACGAGTGAAGCAAAAACAAAGATCGCTTGGCGAGGTGAATCTGACCAGATTGTGAGGACAGTCTCCGGTGGCTCTCGAAACGCGAAGTAAAAGAATGGGCGAAGACACCGATACGCATGCACATGCATATACACCACAATAAATATACATATGCACATCGTTGGCATAACATACCGAATAAACCGCACCAAGTCGTGGAAAAGTTTATCAACGTTGACAGGTGGATCTTTCGCACTGGTTTCCATATATTCGATCTGAAATACAGTAATTCCGCACAAGTAACCTAAATTTGAAAATAATTTATTATACGGAAATATCGCCAAAAAGGACACTATCAGTTGAAATAAGTGGAGCATTGAATTGCGACCGGCATTATACTGATGTAGAGCGATTGAACTGGAACCAGAGCCCACATGAAACGCCGAGGGTTTCTACATGATTTACCACTGGAAGATTTATCAAGTGAGTGCAGTGTGACACGGAATCAATAGGAAAGGGGTTAAATGAAAGGTCTTTAATTCAGGTTTATGCAATTTATAATAGAGGCAGCGCTATCACAGCCCTGAAGGATTACCACTCTGCGTTGAGGCGGGATACCGGCAACCAGAATCCGAGGACTGAAAGGCATGAGTCTCATAAAATACCAATAAACTGTTAATGTTAACCAGGCAGTGAGTTGTTTCAAGCAATCAAATCGACCCCAGTACACATGCATATGGATGCAGCGAGACGTTCCGGGATATACTGTAAAAATTTATGTATTTGACTTCTCTATTCGAATATTTTACCGATGTATATATATATATATATATATATATATATATATATATAAATATAGTCCCCTAGTATAACCAACACTGCAAAACAGCGCTCTGGTTTCCGTGGTCTCATCACCTCAAGGGAATTATGTCATATGCATTTCGCGAAAGTCGAACCCCAAAACTCGGACTGGTAGCTTCGTTAACGTCACCGAATCCGCTCATTGTTTTCTTTCGTTCGAGAAAAGTGCAGAAACAACGAACGCACATGTTGAGGCTATTTTTCTGCTTATGCCGCAGAATACCGACAAAAATCAATGTGAAACACTGGTTGGAGGTCCCGCTAGACATAAAAAATCTTAGCTTTTACACGGCTCCAGTTATTTTACACAGCGCCGGATAACCCGTGAGAGAAAATAAACCGCTGAATGCCAAATTTTAGCTACGTGAGCAACGAGAATTTCGTTTGTCTAATGACTGGTGGTTTCCAGTGATGTCCCCTTTCTTACCGACCCGTGCAAAATAAGTGAACATTATACTTAAAGGTGAGGCCAATCCCACATGTTCCACGTTCGTACGATGTGTCAAATCACATTCGCGCCATTTACATATTGCAAAAACCATCGACGATACTAGTCGAAAGGGAGAAGAAAGCGTTCCGACAGTCTTATTTCAGCCACAACCAAGATAATATGCATACACCACGTCCCAGTTACTGTGGGCCTTAGTAATTGCATGAATGATTTAATCCACTTATCTATTGTCTTGTTCATGGTTACAAATGGTGTTCGAATCAGATGAATTAGAACAAGGTGGAAGAATTCCGCACAAAAAATGAAGAACATTCAGCCCTACCATAAAACAAAAAAATTCCGACTGGCGCACCAAAGTTTGAACCAGTGAAACAAACCAATCGTTCCGTTAGGTTTTCACAACCATTATCATTGCATAAACGAGCTATTTTTGGTTGCTACCACATCATGGAATGAACGTCTCGAACCATCGTCCAAACACTACCTGCTTCGGAAAACAGCGTATACCGAGGGAGCCAATCTGTGGACACGTATAAAACGTCTAAGCACATCTACACAGCCTTTAAAGTTATCAAAAAACATTTGAAACCCACTTATGTCCAAGCCCTAGAGAGGACTAAAAACGACCGCATATCCGAAGTCAGGCAGTTTCGGGTGTGAACAAATATCAATATCACTGTTCTCGTATGAGGATAGGGTTAGTGTCATAATTATTTTGACTACGAAGTTGAAAAGAAAGGCTGAAGGATAACAATTCCGACGAACATCACTTTTCGTCGTGAACTCAGAAGAAGGATCACCTTCGACTGAAACGTCTGATCAACGGGGTAGAGGGGCGTTAACTCTGAAGGGGATCGTGACCGAACCAGCAGTGGAAAAACTTTCTTACTTCTGACATGCAAGGTCTTGTTTCTGTTCTTAAGCCGTTTCACTCCCGATCATGTGCGCAGAAATAGTTCACATCCCATTAACAGTTCTTTGCCCATACATCTAAAGAGGCAACCGTAATGGGACGAGGCAGCCCAGATAAACTCAGTGATTGCCATCCAATGAAGTACGTTCACTTCTCCAACTGTCGAAGGAAACTCGAGTTGTTTCATTATTACATCTATCTGGCGGATTTCTTTTGCCTGTAAAGTGTCTACTTCCGCTTTTGTTCACTGGAATGGCTTCTCCAGAAGCTAAGTAGTTGGTCGCGAACAGCACGATCTTATCCAAGCTACGGATCCCGTGAACTGCACTTTGCCTGGCTTCTGCTTATCGTCATGATTGGTTAGCCGCGGGTGTAAAAAAAATTTACGCTACTTCAACATACAGTCCATTTCAGCACTAAACGTGAGAGATAGTCTACTGATCGTTACTTAACTCACCAAATTACACCCAACCTTAGGAAGAATGAACAGGCAATGTGGACAGGAAGAGGACCCACAGGGGTGGGAAAAAAAGAATGCCGTATTAGCCAACACATAGAATACAGTCTAACTGTACAAACGCATATGTCCTCAATCATTCTGATCTGACAAAAGATAACTACATGACCTCCAGTTTTCGGGATTCATTGCCATATCCTTCAGTCTCTCCAACCAGCTGGTTGAAGGATTGTTCTGATTCCAACTACGAAGACGTGTGACACCTTCCTCACCTAAGTTCGGTGTGCATTTTCTCGTTCCATTTCACCCGTCGGTCCCAAGGTGGCCTCTTCCATTCTGTGAGAGGAACGGTACAGTGCAGTTTTTGCCATGCATAATGCGTGGCTCAGCCAACGAAGTATATTAAGCTAGACATGCTGTGATAAAATGTTTTCAGACCCAGTTCCCAATACCTGATTCCTAACTTTCACATTGCTCACCCGGTCACTCCCATCCGATCGTAGAAACGGTACGCAAGCATTGATGACCTAACACACACCGAAGCGACGAAAATTCCCAGCATGTTAACCACGTTCCCCAACCATACAACAAAACCGAGTGCATTGCGGCTTAATGCACACAACCCTTCAAATTTAGCAAAATAACAAGCCGGCACCTCAAGTACTTCAGTCTAGCGTATGTCGCTCCAGCTTTGCATGTGCACGTTCTCACTCCACTGGTTTGCTGCTACCGTCAATCCAGAAACTGCCTAGGTAACTGAAACGGTCAACAATCGTTAGTTCTATCCTATCCAGCATCAAATTCAGGACTGTTTGTAACAGCAATTCAAACTTTGAAGATACAAAGAATATGCCGAAGGGAGCTACAGCCCGCGGCAGCCTATCTAGTGCAAGTTGTACATATGCCGCAGATTCGAACAAGCATACAGGGTTTTCTGCATAATTTCGGTCGCATAACGACGTTCTATTTGCCAGTTCGATGTCTACATCCCGAAGATCTCCTAAAGCATCTTTTGTTACTTCATCGATGAACAAGCTAAACAAAAACTGAGAGATGGGACACCGTTGCCGAACACAGGATTGCTGTTGGCCTCATTGTTCATTGAACTGGAGCGAATGTAGTATTAAAACTTATGCACGGTCCGATTCTATTGAAATGAACTAGTGAGACCGATGCTGGAGCAGAACCGCGCCACTGACAGTTTACTGTGATATGGTCGACCCGACTCAGATGATCTGTGGAATTAGGATACCATGAAACAGTGCGACACGAACTGTGTCGGAAACTCGTACTGGATAAGAATAAACGGTTATGCACAAAACTCATATAAGTTTCAGCGTTATCTTTACGCTGAGTAGGCAATGCACAATCCCTACCTAAAAATGCTTTTAATATGCAAAGTTTCTAAAATTGTGGATTAAAATCCCCTTTTAGCACTGTAATATCCTGGCATTCGCTCTTGCAAACGGCAGTAGAGTGTGTCCTAAAACCCGACTTTTCAACTGTTGATGCCATCATTCAGCGGAGCATATGGCCAGATGAGAAACAAGCTGCGCTTAACACAGCTTTCCTTTCGCAAACCAAGTGACCCGTAGAGTCTTACGGAGCACAAAAGACCCAATCGGGATTCAGTTTGGAACGGCTGCTTCAGCCTTGCCCGTCAGGATTATTCCATCACACGTTGATCCGCAGCCCGAGTTTCTTTGTCTTCTGAGGTGTACACGAAATATCTTGACGAGTTGCTTGGAGCAGCTAGTTGAATCACACCACTCGAATCCTGAATTCGTGTTTCATTGACGTAACAGACATCAGTCGTTCACGAGGGTGCGCATATTGAGAAATTCGAGATCCAAAGGCTAACGAAACTTGAAAAAGTGTGAGCACGAGACTGAAAGTGTTTAGTATACTTTTTGACAATGAACCGTCGAAGTATCGGGCATGTTATCAGTAGGCAAATGGGGGGAAGAGAGACGGCTGGGGCAGAAAACAGGTTGAATCAAAGAAGGAACTTTGAGCAGTGGCGTAATTATCAATATTCAGACTGCTTAATGCAATGGACAGTGAGGTCCTAATTACCCTGCGCAACGACCTATGCAGTACGGACTCCTAATCGTGTAAATCATGGAAAACGGCAGGCAAACTGCTGGGGAGTCCTGACACTGAGCAGGAGAACGATTAGGGTACCCAGAAAAAACCTTTGATTTCAATAGGAACAAGTGCGCAAAGTAGCGGGGATTGGATGAACAAAAGCCCATATGCTTGGATCAGTTATTCAACCACTCATTTTTGACCGGTTTACGAGTTCCAATAAACCCAATCTGGCAAGCTAGGAGGCCACTTGATCAAGTTTCTATCCACTAAGCTATCAGATATGAGTGAATCTTCGGAACAAGATAAGCCACCTATATGGCTCGTCGAATCATGGAGGCGTAGAAGTATTCACATCATGTCAAGGTGCAATCCCATAGTGACAGCGAAGGCACACTGGTGTACTTCGAGCCGGGAAACGGTACCTCTCTACATAAATTCCGTTTATTACCTCTTATTTGTTTGCGCACTACGGTTTTGCTCTTTCGGTTGCCGAGATGGGTTGCGGAAAAAGAAAAAGAAGCCCAGAGCGCATCAGCGCAACATTATTAACTGAGGACTGGAATTTCGGCATAGGCAAGTTATATATGTCCACTAGACAGTACACAAAACACCGCTATCGACCGGCTCGTTATCACGCCTGACTTGTTAGGGCCTTATATGATGCAGCGCCACCCCCAAGTTTCAAGGTCGAGGTTGCCGGTCTTCTCCTCCCGTGTAGTGGTCCTGTATACCAACATATTGGCTTGGTTTTGCAAGTACTGGTGCTAGTTGGTAGGCTTACTGGGCTTCGGTTTACTGTTTTTTTCAAGTACTTATCAGATCGATCAACCAACTCCATCGAGGATCACTGTCCAAGTGCATGCTGCAGGTGTTAGCCACCACGGAACACGTTCCTTGTGCTATACTCATGCGTGGTGCAAGCAGTAGAAAATGTAATGCGACGGTTCGAATTTGTAAAGAAGAATCTATTAAATTCCCATTAAATTCTGGTGTTAGGCACGACAAGTCGGTCGTCTCAAAGATGATGTCCCATTAGCCTATTTACTCAAAAATGAGTCAGGATATCACTAATGAAACTACCGGCCAACCGAGAGTTTGAGTTCATAGATCATTCTAACGTCCCAGCAGACTCCTCGTCACGTGATAATCAATGCTCGGCTCGATTCTTTACAGTAGAGGTCCATCGAGTCAGAAGACATGAAAAATGAAGCACATTACACTTGTCTTGGGTCAACAACGTCATCGCCGTTCATTAATAGTAAATCGACCGAATGTGCAGCGTTATTCAAATGATTCAGTGAATTGTGAATTAGTTATGGACTGGCAGTGAAAAAAGATTCCAAAACAAGGTTCGCTCGCCGCACCGCTATTTTATTTACAACTACAAAACTAAGATATCAAGAAGGCAAAGGCAGCCAATCACCGGAGTATGCGACAAAACTTTTATTTAACTAGCTTTTATGAGGAAAAATTACCTTCATAAATATCTCAGGTAGTAAAACGAAACCACCGAAGATTAGGGGTAAGACTGAAGTGGACAGGAATTTATCGTTGCAAAGAAAATATCGTGGGTGAAGCGGAGTCAAAGTAGCTCAGTATCACGTTTGGAAAGAATTTTCCAATTTTCATCAGGGATACATGTCACGCGAAACGGCACATCGCCAGATCATGGATAGGAAAACCCACCAGATCGATCACTACTCACGAACAGGGCGGCCGCGGACGATCAGTAGCGTTACCCAAGAACGCAGCGGATTTTGGCCATTTAACGGTTTTTTGACGTGATTTTTTCGATTCACTGCTGGACAGAATCAAATCCTTTTGTATACCTCCGTGAGACATCTTATTTTATCAGAAATGTGTATAACCAAATCTTTGGCTACTATAGAGACAGTGAGCTTCTGAGCATATCTGACTATAAGACGTTTGAACGGAAAGAAGATCATCGGCTTCCACAAAACTATGTCACCTTGGCTCTCGTTTCGAAGGCCAGGTGGTTCCGCTTGGCGTTCGGGATCCACCATCCAGGAAGAACTTTCACTTCTGCATCGGTTGCAGAATGACGCCTTGTTCAGGGATGAGTGATGACTTTGGGCGGATAATCAAGGGCTTGAGGTGCAACAATGCCAATACAACACAAATCAACATATTAGCAAAAAAATCAAGAGGTTAATTAATTTCCCCGAAACCATTTCGGGTACGGCAAAACAGTGTGGCCAGTGATCTTAATCGAGTTGATAAGCCGGTTTCGATGGTCTCATGTGAGATGCCATTCCAGTCGAGGGATTTCCATTTCTAATGAAACGCTTTTCAATTTGCTAGGTGACCTGAATTTCATCACATAGTTGCTTGACGCCCCATAATGCTATACAAACAAGCTAAATGTGAGCGCGACTGAGGAAATGGCTGAAGTATTAGGAACAACCTCGAAAGTACTCTACATATCCACATGAGATGGTCACTGTCACCGCGTAGCAGGGAAGGGACTTGCATCCTCCTAGAATAGGATGGATAAATCCGAAGAGCTTTCTAAAGTCATTAATGACGGTTTCAGACTAACACAACTTGCGATCGTTCTTCGCTGACCGTCTAGAGCTCCGGAGCCCTGAGGGATATCCAATAGAAGTAGTACTTGTGGGTCATCAGGCTGTCCGGTGCTTTGGGATACCCTTCATCTTTGATTTTGAACACTTCGCATTTATGTCTTTATGAGATTGAGGCATGCATCAGCGACTAGGCTCCAAAGAACAGCTCGAACAGGCCGAGAACTGCTAATGCGCGCAGTTCGGCGAAAAGGGCTTCCGTATGCAAACGCAGCCACCGTTCAATAAGCAGGAAAAATATACCGTTTCATTCAAGGACTCGTTAGGGCTGCGTCGACTTCCGGGTTTCAATCACTACTAGTAAATGGTGAACGAGCTATCAGAGAGTAACTGAAAATCCTGCACGAAGACCATCTTGAACGTTCTGGGGGTTCGACATTGGTAGAACACTATCCAAAGAGCGTGCAATTTGGTCGACTGGCCATTGGCTTCCAACGCGAACTTCATGTTATCCCACAAATAGCTCTTGCCCGTGCTTGGGCAACGTGTATCAACTCTAACGAAAGTAGAGTGATGGTACTGTGTACAGTATTGCCAAGGCACTTTCCAATTTTCATTAGATAACACCCTGATCATGATACGAAATCTCGGGGAACATTCCCTATATTCCTCATCGCGAGCGAATTGACATAAACGCGAGCTGTGAATAGACCGTAATAACCAATCACTAGCTAGCACGGTCATCTTGAATACAGGTAACCAATTCACTGTTGTGCCCAAATTATCGTTACGTAACCTACATAACTTGCCTATCCGAGGTACGCCTACTCAACTGCGGCATCCAACATATTTAACTTAAGTCAGGGTACATTCTGCAGAGTCTATTATAACGAATCAGCAAACAATCAAATCCTCCGACGTGCTGCGATTACAATGAACGAACGAGCCCACAGCATCAGCACCCCTTGGAAGGTTATCACCAAGACTCGACATGTCACGGTCTCGGGCCCCTCCGGTAAAAGCAACTGGAGCTACAGTTCATGTCCAAGCCATAAAAATCGGGGTGGGCACGAAAGATGATCTTAACGATAGACTCTAGGATTTAGTTAATCGGATCCTTGTGTTACATTTTACTAAGTGTATGGATTCATCAAAGGAGTATGGAGAATAGACAGCGAAAATGTTCGACAACGACTACTCATGTATAAATAGCAACTAGGGGTAATACCTGTTGATTGCAATCAATTAATCGTCATTGCCATCTGTTTCTAACACCTTTAGACAGGCCACAAACGAAAAACTTCTCGGTACATTCTGCCTAAGGTTCCTGGGTCGAGTTTTCGGACGTCTCGAGAAGGAGTAACGAGGGATGCCGGCAGAAAAAGCTTGGCCCTAGATTCGTTTTGGATTAAAACAGAAAGCTGCAAACTCAACCGCTAAATTGAGTGGAAGAACAACTGACCCAAGAAGATGGGATTCCGCTCAGACATTCCATGCCGACTCGCGGACAAATTCCCGTTAATAAGAAAAGAATTAACTCAGAACGTATTTACCAATCAACCAATCAATCTATTTACCTGTCTGTCTACCTATCCATCTATCTATCTATCAATCCATCCATCCATCCATCCATCCATCCATCCATCCATATATATATATATATATATATATATATATATATATATATATAAAGAGTAGCGGCGGAAATCAACGCAACACTAAAACGATTACAAGAACTACATCAAATAAGCAAGGAAGAGTGATGGATAATGCAGGCCAATGACTCAAAGATCGTATTGTTCTAAGGACTACCAAAAATCCACAAAGGAATACCCCGGAGACCAATAGTCGCAATACCGGGAACGCCAACGTACAACCTGACCAAAAGCCTATGGAAGCGACTGAAACCTCTCATTACAGAACATGAACATTCTATCAACAACGCCTAACAATTCTTGGGATAAACCTCAACGAGG